>VWYH01004005.1:480077-510489 GCA_013399365.1 Pampusana beccarii
CTCCCCTGGCAGCGCCGGCCCGCCGCCATTAGCGGGGGGGCAGGCTTCTGTCCCCACGGCGGCCGCGGCGCTCTCCGCCAGCCGCCCGGCCCCGCCGGTGGGAGGAGCGGGAAGCGGCCGCGACCCCGCGGCGGCCGGAATCGCGGGCGGCCGAGCAAGGCGGAGCCACCGCGGTAGCGGGCAGCTGCGATATGTCGCACCCGTCCCCTGTCGCCCGGCCCAGCAAGCCCTCCAACCCCCGCGCCTTCTTCGATGTGGACATCGGGGGCGAGAGAGGTGGGGAGGGGGCGCGAAGGGAGCGGCGGGGACCCGGGCGAGACCCGCGTGGTGGGGCCGGGGGGGCCGAGGCCGGGGCCCCTCTGTGCTGAACACGCGGAGCCCGGGCCGGGCGGCGGGGAGCGGGCGGGCGCGGGGCGGCTTCTGCCCCAGCCGGGCCGCGGGACCGAACGTTCTGGACGGGGAGGGACCCCGAGGCTGCGGTGGCTGCCGCGGGCACACACACGCGGTGCCGGGGAGGGGAGAAACATGGCCCCGGCGCGAACGGGCCTCCTGTGGGGCGGGAGACGGCCTCCCCGCGGCGCCCTGCGAGCTCCGCTGGGGTTTCCCCGCCGGAATGAACAGGCCCGAGGGAAACAGAAGGAAAGGCAACATGGCTGCACCGGCATCCCGTTCCCTGGGGCTTCCCAGCTGAGGGGGGTACCGCGTCAGAGTGGTTCCAAAGAATGTTTATCGATATGGTGATAGGCGCTTTATATATATAAATATAAATATATGGAGCATTAATGCAGGGGATCGGGCACATACAGCACCATCAGTGACACCCTGCGACACCGTCCCTGGACAGTCTCTCCCTGCCAAGTGTAGCAGGCTGGCACGCTACCGTGCACCCTATAGTTCCCCGGGGTACCTGTGGCTGTGGCCTGCACCTACGGACCCACTAACACATGCCACCAGCCTGCCGAGCTCGGCCTGGATCAGAGCAACCCTCACCCTGCTGTCGGGCCGGGATTCCCGCCTTCAGGCCGTGTCCCCCCACCCCTGCCATGTCCTGGGGCCGTGCCACAGCGTGCCAGGCCTCGCCTGGCTGCTCCTGGCCTGTGCTGGGCCCTGCGGTCTGCGGGGGTGAAAGCTCAGACAGACCCATCAGACTTGACGTCAGTCATTCTCTTGGGATCGGTCATTCTCTTGGCATGGCTGGTGTTGGCAGAGGTCATTCGAAAATTTGGGCGAACGGTCAAAGTGGAAACAACAAAACAACAACATGGAAGCTGGGGTGATATTCGAAAGTGTAGGTTTTCAAAATTTGCATGGGTGAAGATAGATGCTGCCTTTTTGTCAGGATATTGCCTCTCATTTACTCATTCTGCCACTCAATAATGTCTGTAAGACGATTTGTCTTTTATTGACTTCCAGTTGTCTAATTTGTTTTCATTCCTGTATTAATTAGAATTAATGTATTTACATTTCGTTTCCGGTGGAGTGAAGATATGGTAACTAATTGACTGTGAGGCTGATGAGAAAACAGCAGCAGCAACTGGTGGCAGCTGCTAGGAGTGAGAAATAGCTCTCCGAGAAGCCACTTTGTGAAAAGATGAGAATTTGACGCAGAATCCATTTATCGACTATTACAGGATCTGTTAGCTACTCAGTTTTCACTTCCTTTTGTTAAAACATGTACATTTTTTAACAATTGCTTATAGCATCCATAGGTGTAAATAGCCATTATTCATATGCATGTTAGGTATTACGGTGTCTTAGTAAAATTGGGATTTAAGAGAATGAGGAATAAGGTTGGTGTACATGTCTGGCATAAGTTTTTAGATCACATAAAAGTCTCCACAAAACAGTCCTTTTTATTGTAGCTCTTTTTGCTTGAACAAGCTACATGTGTACGTTAAAAGAGACATAAAATACGTATGTGTGTTAAAATACATAATTTGACTTTAATATATGTATGTGTGATTTCCCACACACATTTTTTTTGGCAGAAAATGCATTTGGTATTTTTAGTAGTGTTTGGCAGAATCTGTCCTTATTCCCTGTTAAGTATTCTTGATAGTGGAATTCATTGTTGGTAATAACCTTGCTAAAACCCTAATGTAACTCTGCCAGTGACTGCCATGGACAAACCCAAAATGTAAATTTAACAGTAATCTAAATAATATAGTCAAGTCTGAAACGTTCATTTCATTTTCCCTGTAATGCTCAACGCATCACCATGCAAAGGACAGGACTTAAAAATACATCTCATTCTCTCTTTGTCATTTCAGTTGGACGCATCGTCTTTGAATTATTTGCTGACATTGTACCTAAAACTGCTGAAAATTTCCGTGCGTTATGTACAGGAGAGAAAGGAACAGGGGCTACCACTGGAAAGCCTCTCCATTATAAAGGATGTCCTTTCCACAGAAGTAAGTTCTATTAAATTCTCCGATTACCTGCTGGTAGCGGAAGTCCTCCATTATCAGTATTTGAAATAATGTTCAATAATATTGGAGCATTTGTTTAAGAAACAGCATAGCTGAAAGTAAGTTTTTAACTTTTTAGCCTCCTAGTGACTGGATATTTTTACTATGCATTGACAATAGTAAATTATAAATTTACTAGTAAGTTAGTAATAGTAAAACTAGTTTACTGTGAGTTGTGCATAATTTTAAATGGATTTCAGGTAAAGGATTAAATATCAAGTGATGTCCACTTACCTGAAAAGGAGTACTTACGGGACACTTGATAAATAAGGTGGTTTTCAGTTTTATTTTGGTGCAGGTGCTAGTGACAGGGATTGCTCTTCATCTCTGAATTGGTTTTCTTCATGCCTTTCCTGCCTTGCTGCTATATTTTATAATTATTTTATTTTACAGTTATTAAGGAGTTCATGGTCCAGGGTGGAGATTTCTCACACCAAAATGGCACAGGTGGAGAAAGTATATATGGTGAAAAATTTGAAGATGAAAACTTTCATTATAAGGTACTCTGTTGAAAATACTAATTGCATTCAGTTTTTGAAGTTTCGGTGATTTTTATTTTTCTTCAATTTCAGAATTAGCATTCTTTATTGAAGATGAACATTTTCTCAGGATGCGTCCTGTGTCATTCCCTGTTTCTTTTGCAAAGACATAAACTTCAAAATCAAAATGCAGTTGATGCCCATAAGGTCTGTCTTTTTACATAAGACTGAGTGCCTTTTTATGCTTTTGAAGAAGAAATGTTTGCCTTCAGTATTTTTAAATCTTTGTTTTTAAGGATTTTAGTTCTATCTTTTTTTTATAGATATTCAAGAAAGGGAAGAAGGCTGCTTTTCACCATACCGTATAGCATGTCTGTGTACCGTAGAGCTACAATTTATGTAGTGTTTGAAGATCTCCACGTTTAAGTATTTCCTGTACACTGTGACTTACATTTTTTGGCTATTCTGGAGAAAAGTGGCAAACAGAATCATTGTTCTGAGCATTCTTCTGTGTTCTCAGATGTATGTAAAGGGCTGTGTAGCTGGAAAAAATCCCCTGTGCTCAAACTATCAGTAATCGCGTCTTGAACCTGGGTAGGAGTACTACCTGGAAACAGCACAAATAACATGTTTTTCAAGTACCATTACAACAGCCAGGACACCCGCCGTTGTAGGTGTAACGATTCTCAGCACTGGCATTAACAGGGTTATTATGGGATAGCATATGAATGACTCCTCAGCAACACTGACTAAAAGATTTACATACATCACTGTCCTGTGGTTGAAACAAAGACCTGACTGCAATTGTGCTTGCCTCCAAACAGTGTTTTAGGAAAATATGTCAATCCTCCACTAGTCAGGCATCAAAGTCCATTACCAAGTTCAGAGCAATAGCTGGAAATGTAGCTCCATCATAAAGTTAGTTGAAAGATTCAGACTCATTGTGCCGTATGACTGGATGAACACTTCAGGCAAGGATTCTCCCTGCCACCATGGAAATATAAACACTGTGTGGGAAGAGTTTTCAAAACTGCAGGTTCTTTGAAGTGGTAGAGACCATAGGTGCAAAGCAGATGCTTAAATGCAGCTTTCTCAGACTGTTGTCTCAAACTAATCAGCTTCCCATTGAGCTCTGAGGTCTAGTTCACAGCAATTTCTGTTTCCGTTTCCTCAGTGCTGTCATACTCTTTTTTTTTTCCCCTCCTACCCTCCCCACCATATCAAGTTTCTTAGGAATACCACAGCTTGCATGCTTCAGATACGTACCAGTGTCTTGGTATAACATACTGACTTCACGTTAAGCAGAGTTCCTTGCACTTAATAACCAGATCAATTTGGGGAGAATAATATCTTAATGATAGGATCATCTTGGTTGGAAGAGACCCTCAAGATCATCAAGTCCAACCATTAACCTAACTCTGGCACTAAACCATGTCCCTAAGAACCTCATCTACACATCTTTTAAACACCTTCAGGGATGGTGACTTTACCACTTCCCTGGGCAGCCTGTTCCAATGCCTGACAAATGACTCTTCTCATGCAAGTTTAACAACAAGAGTTTCACAACACATATGAAAAGTACATTTTTGCAGTACAAGTGAAAATTAAATAATCTGTGTGATGGAGCAAGATAGTTCTTATTTCCGAGAAGTAAAAAGTACTTATGGGAAACAAGAGAAACAATATATTCTCATGTTGCGCTGTTTAATAAATTTTTGTTAGTTTGTGGCCTGGTGGCATGAGCCAAAATACTTAGATAGTTAAAAATCCCAATGGAATAAAAACTATCTCTCTAGGAAAGTGAAGGAGTTAAAAAACATCCACCAGCCTTTAAATAACAAAGACCACAGTTCCCTAAACCCCATAGTTCTACAACATACTTTGTGTGACTAGCCTTTATAAAAGTAACAACACATACCAGTATTGACAGTGTAACATTAAAGTTGGTTTAGGTGGTGGTCTGCTTTGTTTCTTGAGGCCAGTGGCCTGGAATAATCCAGTGAGGAACTTCACGTACCTCTTAGCTGGTCTGTCTAAACTGAGCGAGGGGACTGAGTGCATAAGAAGCAGATGGATGTTACAGCATCAGGTCACACATGTGGCTCTGCTCACTACGCTGCTGGGTGGCCAGTGAAGATGCAGAGCTGGGCATTTGCCTGTTTCAGTCACGACAGGTAAAATTAGTTGCCAGCTGTACGTGACTGTCTGGTTTACCAGGTTGTCATTATGGCTATCCTTGCTGTAAATGTTAATAGCCTTACAGAATCTTATGTATGGTTTTACAACAGGTCTTCTATAAGTTGGTTGTGATTTTTTTTTTCCCCAATGCAGCATGATAAACCAGGGCTGCTGAGCATGGCAAATGCAGGACCAGGTACCAATGGTTCTCAGTTTTTTATTACAACGGTGCCTACTTCTCACCTGGATGGGAAGCACGTGGTGTTTGGCCAAGTGATCAAAGGAATGGGTGTAGTTAAAATATTAGAAAACGTTGAAGTGAACGGAGAAAATCCTGCTAAGGTAAGCAAAGTCCAAAGCACTTAGGGATGACGTTTATTTTTGCATTATATTATATATATTCATTTTTTCTAAATGCTTGGTATAATGTTTATAACTATTAAATGTTAACGGGTTATTTTTACTAACAGTGTTAATTTCCATTTCGCTGTCCTTGTTAAGAGGCTTTTGTTCTTTTGTGATAAATTTCCCCTGCACAAACAATTGATTTATTGTTCAATACAGCTGTGAGGGTGGAGGCTTTTATCTGGGTGAAGGTGGAAATGCATAGCTAGAAGCAGAGGATGGGTGACAAAATCAAAAGGTGTAATTCACAACCCTACCTACATGATATGTTTTTCTTATGAATTTTATGTCAGAAATCATATTTTTGGAAAAGCAATTGGTGTATAGGTCATGTCAGTTTGTGGTTGTTTGAAAAATTAATACCTCTGTAACTTTAAAAGATTTGGCAGTTTGAGAAAGAGCCAATTTCTCTAATGTAGTAGAACTTCCATAATTTGTGTTTTGCTGCAGCTCAGCTTGCTGCCAGTTCCTTTTCCAGCCTCTCTGTGCAGCGTGGGTATGGTGTTCTTGGAATGCTGCTCCTCCGAAGGCAACGCTTTCTGTAATAATAGCTTTTTGATGGCGGTAGGCTAATGATGTGGTGGGTTTCTGAAGTCAATGCACCCAAACAACAGATGAAAAAGCACTGAAAAAGCATTTTTACTGAATTTCAAAGAGCTCTCAGAGTGAGTTTTTTTTGTTGTTGTTGTTTTTAAATTGTCTTAATAAGCAATACTGCTACTTAGACTTCCTTTGTTATCAGTTGTGCGTCATTGCAGAATGTGGAGAGCTAAAGGAAGGAGATGATTGGGGAATTGTTCCCCAGGATGGGTCTGGAGATGCTCATCCAGATTTTCCTGAAGATTCAGATATAGACTTGAAAGATGTAAGTATTTTTATTTTAAGATACTTATTTTACAGAACACAAGACTTGTAGGTAATCTATGTGACATGGTCTCTGTGATGATGTTCACTAAGCCTTTTTTCTTAAGAATTGATCAAGGTCCTGATTAAATGGTGACATTCAATTTTAGGAAAGAGAATGCTGTGGGAGGGAATTGCTATATCTTTTTTATTTTCAGTGCTAATTGCAGCTGTTTTTTTCCCCAGTAACTAGAACCACAGTAACTTAAAATTAATACACGTAATTTTTTTCTGTTCTTCGTTTCTTTTTACTTTTGTTTGTGCTGTAGTGACAAATGGCAATTACTAGAACTCCACCCTGCAGATGACTAACTTGTTGTTGTACCTCCACACTTTTTCTGTGCAACTGTTAAAATAACCACACTTTAAAAGATTTTGCCTCATTTACTAGAATAAAGGATCAACCTCTTTAGAAGATTCTTAGTACATCAGAGCTAGTAATTCTTACTCCCCAGTAGCTGTTTGCTTTTGAGGTTGTTTGAACTGAAAGAAGTGAAATATAGGCAGACTGTGTAAATCAAACAGTGATTTGTGAGAGGGGGAAAAAAAGGGGACTGCGTGTTTAGATTCCAAATACAGAATTAGAAATTGAACAGTAAAAAAAAAATTACAGCTAGAAACCAAGAGCTCCTTGAGCTCCTTGTACCTGGCTATGAGAACCACTTCAACTTGTGAAAATGTTTTTGGACAGCATTTGCTGTGGTTCAGAACTGAAGTTGGCAGGTGCCTCCATCCTTTAACTTTGAACTGGTTGATATAAAGTAACTACAGAAAACATGGTGACATTGGTCTCGTGCTGTGATCAGATTTTTCTAAGGCCATTAATTCTAGTAGGGTACAAGTGTAAACTGATAGTATTACAAATGGCAATATATACATCTGACAGAGCTTAAGACTACTGTGGTATAGACAGCAGTAATTATAAACTGTTAATTGCCACTGGAAAAGTAACTTAACACTTGAAATGTATGCCATTCTGGAAATAGATATGATGGGTTTGATAAAGACATGCAGTTGTTCTTTTTCTCCTTCCATAGATGTTTTGAGAGAAGGAGAATTATGTTGATACAGCTTCTTGTTTGAGAGCAGGCAGAGTTTGGATGACTAATACCGTTTCGAGAAACAGAAGACAAAATTTTCTTGGGAATAAGGCAGTCTTGGTTGAATACTTCGATTGCTAACGTGTCTTTTTTTCTATGAATAACAGTCAACATCTTTATATATAGTTCTGTGTGGGGGTACCAGCATTTAGGGGAGGGAGTTGAACTGCTACGTTGTGTCTGGTATTTTCTCACTCTTTATACTGTAGAAAACCCATTAGGAATTTCATCTTTCAGACTATTGTGTTAAATAGAGAATTTTACAGAAGTGGTTTGAAGCTTGTACTTGTCTAAAATTGGACTATTTTTACTCTGAGATTTTATAACAATCTTTGAAAGAGGATGGACATGGGATCCTACTGTTAAATATTAGGTAAATCAAGACTTATTTCGTAATTATGTTCATACTTTATATTTTCCATCTATTCTATTAGGTTGACAAGATTGTGGCCATAGCAGAAGACATAAAGAATATAGGAAATACTTCCTTCAAATCGCAAAATTGGGCAGTGGCAGCTAAAAAATATAGTAAAAGTTTACGGTAAGGCTATCATCATTCAATCAGGTAGCTCCTGTAACCCAAATTAATACTGCTATCAAGCAATGATATGTGCATTTAAAAAGTGCCTGTTGCTGTGCTCTTTTTTTTTTTAAAATAAAAGAGCCTTCTGAATCTGATTTTTAGCTACTTATTCAAGTGGGTCTTCTGCTCGTTGCTAGGTAAGAGCTATAAGGCAGGAAGTATTGGTTAGAACTGACTAAATGCTGTTTTTTAATACTCTTGCTGTGCTGGTGCGTAACTGGGAAGAAAAGCACAGTAGTACATAAAATAGTTAATGGACAAGAAAGGAAAGAGATACTTGTTCTCTGATTTCTAAGAAACCAGCAGGTTTAGGAAATTCGTAAGTTCAAGAGAGGACACCCCTAAGTGTGGTGCTCGTTAGCTAGTAATTATTCTTTGTGAGGCCCCATACCACCATCCTGACTCAGACTTGCCTTCAAAATCATGGTCTTTCTGCTTTTGTGTCCGTGCTGGTCCTTTATTCTTTCTCTGCTTTTTGCTTTATGCATATGAGCTTCTCTTGAAAATTTTTATTTTTTTTAAGTTATACTGACCTTCATCTCTACTTTCTACAAGATCATTGATTAACTAGCAATAACAATAATGAGAGAAAAAAAAATCAAGGCATATTTAATACTTCAGCTGAATTTTTCAACTGACTGGGCTTCAAACAAATGATGCCTTTCTGAAGCATAAAAATGAATCCTTTAATTACAGGTATTAACCCAAGATGCAACATCTCCCTCTGCCCTCAAAAAGCCCATCACAGCCCAACAGAAATCCCGAAGTAAACAGGATTTATATGTAAACCTTTTAGAAATCATACAGAAAAAAAGGCTGGAATGGATCTTTAAGGAGCTTTGTGTTGTATCTGTCCATTTCCTTTTCCCATTCTTAGGTAAATAGTAGGTATAATTGTGCCATCCCTCACAATTAGTTGTCTTGCTCACTCTTAATCACACCCAATGAAGACTCTTCCAGTCAGAGTAGACAGCTTCTATATGGTGCTTTTTTTCTTCGTGGATGGAAAGGATAGTAACTTTCGTAGACTAAACAAATCTGATCATTCCAGCTCTTCTTTATAGATCATACTTTTGTGGATGTGCCTTGCTGTTGTATCTTAAAATATAATACTTTTAAGTAAGATGGTGTATTTTAGCCGGCACTTAGCCAGAATTGATAGGAACAGAATGGGTCTTATTGGGGTATCTCCGATGTCTTATGTACAAATCACCTACCAGACCATCTGGCAATGTTGTTTTCTTTTTACCATCAGTAACCATTATAGCCTTTAATTCTGTTTCTTGTCTTACTGCTCCTTAACCAGGTTTTAAAAATTGACTTTAAATGCAATAATTGATACTTTTTTTGGTCAAAAAATGTATTATTTCCTTTTGTCTCCCTGAATATTATTCTTATTGATTTCTCTGACTTGGAAACTCTGTTTTTGTTTCCAGAATGGTTGCAATCTTTCATGTTTTGGTGTGATTTATAAATATTATAGCGATATTCTTTTTGTTTTGAACATAACACAGTTTTGTATTGTAATGCTCCTTAGCATTTTACCTTTTCTCTCCTGGTTCTCCTCTTTTGCATGATGCCCAGCAAGTGGAAAAATCTTTTGGACTATGGCTAACTTACTGTTTAACTATTGCTTATGTCTGTCATGCAAAGTTGTATACAAACCATGCAACACTCAAAAGATAGGGCATGCAAAAATTGAAGTTAGATGGGCATGGATCTGCAAAGACTTCATTTATCATGGCATACCTAAAATATTAAAAACGTTTTTATTTTTTAAATAAAACCCACAGAAATTCTATTAAGTAGGCCATTAAAAGTTAGAACTTTTATATCCGCAATAGACCTTTGCCACTTGAAATAAAAAACTGCCTGCATTAGCATACTGTAAATAAAGAATGAGATACTGTTTGCCTGTGAGTTTGCCTATGAAACACAGATGTGGTAAATGATGTTGCTCAGTCCTGAAGCAGTGTCTGTTTTGAAGTTCAGGAAAAAAGTCATGAAGGAAGACAGTGGAAAGAAGGTGGAGTTACTAATCCTCATAGAACACCCTCCTCTACAAAGTAAAGTTAGCTCCAGCTTTTAGCTATAAATGTTTAAATTCATTAAAATATTACTGGGGGAACTGAAGAAGAGATGAAGCTTCCCATGAATGTGGAGGGTGCAGTGGTGGTGTTCCGCTGATGAAGAACATGGTTTTTGAAAATAAACAGTCATTGAGATAAATTCTAATGGTTTCATACCATCTAGAATAGTGCATTTTTCTAAGAATGCTGTTAGTACAGTGGAGGATTAAGAGTTAGAGCAAAACACTCACTAGTGAGTTCATCTTTTTTTGCCAGACAGGTCTTATATATTTAGTTTAATACGTATTTGTGATAGTGGAATTGAGGCCGCTTTAAAAATACCAATTTTGAGAGGATAGTTCACACTTATCTGTGGAATGATAGCTAAGAACAAAATGGAAGTTGCAACACTAATGCATGTTCTTTGTAAATCTCTTTTTCTGCAGGTATGTAGAAGCTTCTGAAGCAGTGGCAGAGGAGGCAGACAAACCAAAGTTAAAGACTGTTGCTTTGACCTGCATTTTAAATATTGCCGCTTGTAAACTAAAGCTGTTGGATTGGCAGGGAGCCATTGAAAGTTGTTCAGAGGTAAATTTAATGTTTAGTATTTGGATTAACAGTTGGCCTGTGTAGAAAATGGAGACCTGAAACTACAAAGCTTTTTTTAAGAGTCTTCTGACAAGCTTGTCATTTAAAACTAAACAAAGTAGAAGGCTGATTGTGAAGTTATTACTAACTTCTAAGTATATGGCTTTTTAAAAAGATTTTGAAATTGCAGCGATTCATTAGAAACGAACAAAAGGGGGCTGTTGCTTTCTGCTGGAAAAACGCACACTGTCATTGTCAGTTTTGTTTACTAAGAGCAGACCTAATTTTTATATTACAAAGAGTTAAACTGTCTTCAGTGAACTAGGAGTACTTTTCTCTGGAAGACTCATACCAGCAAAGCATTTTACTTGCTTTTAGATTTGATGGTCCTGTATTAAATAACCAAAGTGACTTTTCTAACTAAAGCCCTTTCAGGTAGGCTTAGCGGTGAAATGAAACCAGTGAGTAGCTAGAAAGAATGAAGGAAAACAATTAGTATGGAAATATTGAAAAATAATTAATTTTATAAAGAAGTAACAGTGACACAGACATACTGACAAAATTTAGTATATTTGAAGAAGCTTTGAATAATTCAGTAAAACTCTGAAATTTTGAAGGAAATAAAGAATGCTCTTATCTATTAGCAGGGGATCCTGAGCAGCATCTCCTAGGGCTTCATGCTGAAAGCAGGAGTCCCAGCTAATCTATTTGTAAGGCGTCTTTTGTGACCTGGCTTGCCACATGGAAAACTTTCATAAACCTATATTCAGAATGGGCAAATGGAGGATGAGGGGAAAAAAAAAAGTGTAATGTGATATCTGTCATCCAGAAAATGGTAAAAATTGAAACAGCATTTAAGTGTTATAGATAGAAATTATTAAACAAAAAAAAACCTCACACCAACCAACCAACAAAACCAAACCAACAACAACAAAAACCAAACCTTCCTTCTGTTTAAGAGTACAGAATTCTTATAAAGGCAACTTCATTGCTGTAGTAGAGTTCTGTAATGTATTTAACTTGCATCTTTAACACATTCAAGTGTTAAAGAGTGTATAAGTGTTTTAATCAGAACACCAGTTTCCTAAGATTAACTAATAGAGTTCAAGGTAACTGCTAATGAGAAACTATACACTTTCACTTCTATGATTTCTTAAGGCAAAAAACATTTTAAATTAACAATCTGTAATACATGCATTATTTGGGGTAAATAAGGAATTATGAGTGACTGAACCTGTTCCAACAAACCTTGCTTTAAAATAGCCGTAAGCACAATGGTCAAGGTAGAACCAAGGAATGCTACCTCTGTGTACACAATACAGGCACCTGCTTTTCTAATTCTTAACACAGAAGCAGCTCTAGGCTTTACAGCAGATAGATCAGGATGAGTGCCCAGAGTAATGGTGCCTTTATATGAACAGCAATAAAGTGATTAAAAAAAATCTAGATGCATCATCTAATGTCTGTAATTCTTAATCAATGGATTAAAGTTAATAAATTAAATTAATAAAGCCACACATATATGGAAAGAGATTTCTTGTAATCACTAAGAAACTATATTTAACAAAAAAAGAGACACACTGTAGAACTATGTCAAATAATAAAGAACACAATCTTTACAGGCAAGAAAATGAAACACCTAGCTAGCCAAATTAACTGAGGTACTTTGAAAACATAATTTAAGTAATCAAGTAGTAGAACAATCTCTTTGCCCAGCCACTATATTTTCTATTTGTGAGAAAGAGAGAGAGAGAACCCATTTTATGCTCATGTATGCTCATCCTTCACAAAAGACCACTTCTGGTACTACAGTATAGCATTCCTTTTTACACAGTTAATGTTTTGACAGCTTACCCTCAAACCAACTGGGGAGATTGTCTGCTGGTGTGAACTGTGCTATTTGTGGAGATCGGAGGCTGTGAAGTATTTGAAATGTTAATGTGACAATTTTATTACATTTACAGGCTCTTGAAATAGATCCAGCAAATACTAAAGCTCTCTACAGACGGGCTCAAGGATGGCAGGGAATAAAAGAACTCGATCAGGCATTGGTAATGGTCACAATATTTATTATTCTTTTTTTTTTAATCTAAACATTTCATCAGAACAGTAATTTATATTTCTCTTTTATTTAAGGCTGATCTTAAGAAGGCTCATGAAATAGCCCCTGAAGACAAAGGTAAATTAAAGCTGTTTCTTCATAAATTCTTTACTTTAAAAAAAAAAAGAACAAAGTAACCAGGGTACCATTTAGCAGGAGATCATACCAGTGTGATGCCTAAAATGCCAGCTTCTAACAGCTTAAATGGTGATGCGTTGACCACAGAGCACACTGAGGTGGAAAACCTGTTTTTATACAGCAGTGATGCTTCTGCTGCACTGGAAAACCTGCTTACGTAGGTCAAAAGCACGGCTTTTGGACCACCTCCCTACCCCACAGGGGTCTTAGTAACATTTTTAATTTCCCGGTCAAATTGGATAAGACTTTTAGCTAATAAATTCTATGTTGGCACTAACGTTATGTTTGCTATGCTCTCCTCTACCTGGTTACCTCACCAGGTAAAACAAGGTAAGGGACGTGGTCTTTTTGCTGCTAGTATCTGACCTAATAGAATATTAAATGCAGTTCTGTTAAACAAAATAACATGGGTAATTTGCAGCTGTGTGATCTGGTCTTGACATATTAGATCTAATTACAGAGATTACTGTAACTGTATCATGGATTTTCTTTTTAAGCAGCTATCCAGATGGAAACACTCAAAATCAAACAGAAGATAAAAGCCCAAAAGGAGAAAGAGAAGGCAGCTTATGCTAAAATGTTTGCTTGATTTTTTTTCCTGAACTTTTAAATCTATGCACTAACTCACGCAAAAGGATAAATGGAGCTGCTTCTTTCATTTGCCCTGTACTGCAGTTTTCAGTGTTTACAACACAAAAGTCTAATAATAAAGACAAACTGTTCAAAGGTTAAGTGGTTTTTGTTTTTTAAGATGCAATAACTTGTGTTTTGAATTCAGGTGTGTCTCTAACGTGTAAATCAGTAGTGGCTGTGTTTTTGCAGCTTAACAGTTAGTGCTTTCTAAGAAGTTGGGTGTCACACGACGACAATTTAGGCAGGTTCTATTAGAGTTTTTATTAGCATAGGTCTGATTTCTTGTAAGGACTAAAACCACTGGTAGACATACAATGAAGGTGCAGTATTACACTTTTTCCTTAAACCGCTTTACAGGTTGTATTACAGATGGGCTCCTTATCATCAGAAAAAAACCCTGAAAATTTAATGTAAAATGTACAATACTTAAAAGCAGTGACAATTTTCTAGAGCGACATATTTTCCCTACGGCAAGGTGGGATTACATATAGTAAATCACTCCAGGTAGAAAATACTTTTTTAAGGGTATGTACTAAATTATTCCACCATACCGACAGTTCTGGATATGGCTCCTGTTATCACTGAACTTCAGCAATAAATCCAAGATCCCAAGTTCCTTTGTCAGTTCTGAGAAGAACTTTCTTCTGCCTGTCACACAACTCCTGTAAAGAAGTCCTATTTAAATAAGGCAAGGGTTTAACCAGAAGGCACCAACTTTCCATTTAATGCAACAGTCATACCTAAAACTCAGAATGGCACATTAGTTGCAAACTCTTTAATATTCAAGTCAGTACTGTACTTCAATTACACTGCAGCATAAAAATATTTTTTTTGGTGATGAAAAGTCACTGAATAGATTTCCCGTCAGTTTACATCCCATTATAAGCTGGTCCTCCTCCACCTTCAGGCACTACCCAGTTAATGTTCTGACTTGGGTCTTTAATGTCACATGTTTTGCAGTGGACACAGTTCTGAGCATTTATCTGCAGTCTTGATCCTTCTCCTGTTTCCAGAGGAACATATTCATAAACTCCTGCGAAGAGCAAAAGAGAGCTATCACTTCACCAAACAGTTTCCCCCCGCATGTACGCTCTACTACTTATCAGCAAGCATAATGGCAGAAGTCTGTTACTAGTGTGATTCAACTGCCATCTTCCACATTTACTAATTATTTTGTCAGGAAAGTACTGCTAGCGTAATATATTTTAAGACCTGCTCTTCTAGGATGATGGGGATAGAATGAAGTAAGCAGTGAGCCAGGTGGATTCCTTCCTCAGGTATAGCTGAGACTCATTTTTATTACCTACCTGCTGGACAAAATCTTTGTTCTGGTCCATCGAATACAGCCAAATTCCTGTTCACGGGGACGCTGTCATCTTTGAGAGTTAAATGAGCAGGCTGGTCATGTTCATGGTTTGTACCACTTAAAGCCACAGATGACAGGAGATCAAAACTGATTTTTCCATCAGGCTTTGGGTATTCAATAGGTGTGCAATCTTTGGCTGGCTTGAGCTGAGCAAAATCAGGTCCTAATTATATTTTAAATAAATAAGTTTCAGTATAAATTACCGTAATTTCCAGTTACTCAAGAACAATTAAATTAAGCTATTTTAACTTCCCTTGTCATCAGAATGAAGTATTCCATAAAAGCTAGCCTTTCTTATGAGACAAAAAATACCTGTGCTAAGTAAAACTGTTTTAATGTCTTCATTTACATTATATGCTAGGTGACATGACAAAGTCTGCTTTGCTGCCTTGTCATTGATTTCTTTTCTACACTTCAAGTCCTCATCACTTGACTAGATGTGCTCCAGCTTCAACTCATACCAGATAAGACTGACATGTACATTTAGTATCTTTTTTCAGGAGATAATGAAAAATTACCTGGATGTTTTAATGTCCATGGTTCCTTTCCTCTCAGTATCCAATAAAATATACCTGTGTAAATCATTCCTCCATACACACCAAGTATGCTGTGGCAGGATGGTCGGATATTTCTAACTGCATACAGCTCCTTCCAGACCCAGGACTTTTTCAGGTTCTCTTCGTATTCTTGCACATCAAGTCCTAAGGCAGTACATTACTTGTTAGGTACCTACAGTACATAAAGACTATCCTTGAAATAAAAAATAATAGCTGAATAAAGGCAATTGTTAGCAACGAAGACAGCAAAATGAGAATTTCAGAACAGTAAACTAGGAATATACTAGACAACATATTTCAGCCTCTTGAAGAGATCTGCTTTTTTTGCAGTTATCAGCAGATATCTCCTGCTCCTTTGTAGCCTCTATTAAATGACCCACACGCAGCATTACGTGGCCTCAAACCTCAGCAAAATCTAAAGATAAGCGGCCAGGTGGCTGTATTGGCATCTCTGTGGGAAAACAGCTACGTGCTCATAGAATCTAAGAATCGACCAGGGGTAATTTTCTTAGAAAAATAAAGTTTCTTCAAATGAGATTTTCCTGAGAGCTTCACCATTCTCCATTACGACTGTACAGGAACAGATGTTCTAAATAACACAGTTTTAAGCCTTGTCCATACATAAAATCACACTTCAGTCCATATTTTCTGTCTCACATAGGGCTCTGAAAAAAGCTCATCTCTGCACAGAGAAGAAAGCACGCTGTAATATTCTGCTGTCTTGACAAAACTGGAAACAGCATATAAAACCTGTCCATAATCAAACAAGAGCAGCACACTGCCCAATAAGAGTGTTTATTGTTTCAGGTGGGTTCAAAGCATTTTACTCATTGTAGTAGTTGAAGTTGTGATTGTTCAGCATACACTCTGTGGCAAGGTGTACTGCGTGTTTTAGCTGAATGAGCGCTCATGAGGGCTGAATCTACCACTACAGAGAAGAGATTTCTAAAATAACCATTATGTGGCACCTGGCTGTTGTGGCCGTCTCCAGAATAACTGAGATCCTAAGTGGGTTCTCTCTCTGTACAGCCTTTGTTAACAGATTTAAGGAATTACCGAGGCTTAAATAAATTGCTACAATGCGGTCAGGATCAGGTGATTACTTCAGTGTTCTTGCATTACTTAGAACAGGAAATACATGTTGTCTCAAACTCAGACGACTATAACATGAAAGACAGAAAAAGAGGACTGAAGGAAAAAGGTATCCTAACAATTAACAAAACAGTAAAGAGCACACTTGAAAAATTTCACCCTGTTTTTCTTCCATTTAATCTGTTCCTTTAATTTTTTTTCTCTCTGATTCTGCAGTCTTTCAGTAACACTTTTGAGTCATAAAGTACTAATTTTTAACATATTTGTAGGAACGAGATATGTACTATTCTTGGTTACTTACGCAGGAAGCATAAGCTTACTTTTCAGATGCTCAGTAAAGGCATATTTTTATTTTAGCAGTAGGATCAATACTTAAGAATAACTGCACAAAGCTTTCTTTCTTTCTTAAATCATTTAACAGTATAAACAATAAACAAGCAATAGGTATCTTTTCATGACGCATTTGCATTCTCGACTAATTCCCTCAAGACACATTTAGTTAGCACTAAGCTGTCGGTGTTTTCAATTGAACTCAAGGTCCTTACAAGTCAAAATACAGTCATCTTACCTATTGTCTTTGATTGGAGATTTTCGTTGGTTAATTGGCTAAAGATGGCTTCTGAAGCCAACATGCCGCTTTTCATTGCGGTATGTGTCCCTTTGATCTTAGGAACATTCAGGAGTCCAGGACTACAACCAATTAATAATCCACCAGGGAAGGTGAGTTTGGGTATGGACTGAGGAGGAAACAGAAAGAAAGGTAGTTGGTTTGGTTTTGTTTTTTTAAAGTGAAAATAAGATTCTGGAAACAAAACTGGCATGAGGCTTGAGTGTCCTTTACATTTCTGGTCTTGCATGTGCACTATCTAGAAATACACCAGTTACTTAATCAAGGAATTTTGGCATAGTGAGTAAATAAGAATACAAACATTGTACTGGGGCTGAGTATAAAGTAATGGCAAGACAAGATTTTCCTTATATGCTCTCTCCAGTTGCTTTATCTGCAACAAGACTGTGGTAATGTCACCCACCAATACTGCTTTCCTCCTTCAAGCTTAAGTGAATTCTTTAAAAAACAAACAAACACCCCACAAAACATTTGTGTTCCCATTTTCCATGCAGTAAGTTGTATGCATCTCACCTCACAGTTTATTACTCAGTGCTTTTTTCTGCAAATCTTCTCTATGAAACTGTCCTCCCTGCCCACACCCCCAGGTCCCACTTAATTTAGAAGTTGCTCAGCAGCCAAGAAATATATTTTTGGTGTGAAATTATTGTCTTGCTCCTGTTTTATAAGAAGCATAATGCCACTAAGTATGGTCAGCTCACAAACCTAAGACACCCAGATGATTTGCAAACATCAGCTCTACGGTATTAATATGTTACACACCTATATTGACTAAGGAATACCTCAGCTATCAAGATAGTTATTCTCACCCTCATCCAAGGAGATGAAGGTTTTAGACAGGGAACAGCTCCAAAACACAGTCTGACTGCAGCACTCTGAGCAGAGAGCTCTGCTCAAATCCTAGGTCTGAAATTGCTGAAGGTAAGTTATGAACATTGCCTTCCTCCAAAAGTCTACAATACTGAGCAGCACTTGTGAATCTAGCATCCCGCTTTTATTAAAGCTGCCTGAAAGAATTGATTTTTAATAGCCTAAATAATTTGATCCCAAACAAGTAGTTTTATTTCATGAAAAATGTAAAAAAAAAAAAAAAGAAAAAAGTATCGCTTGGAATTCAAGATGATCTCAAACGTTTTGTTTCTTCTACTTGTTCAATTGTTACTTGTTTACAATTCACCCAGGGCTGGCCACTTTTTAATATTCAAATAGCAGTAACTAAAAAAAGTGCTAATACACAGCATTTTCCTTGTGTTTTGGGCAATTTGTTAAATCACAGATTTTGTGATTTGGTTCATAGGAAAGGTAATTTAGGCTGAAAACACAAGTACAACTTTTAACTTACTTTTCAGTGACCAGAAGTCAGCTACGTAACAGTATTTCAAAGGAATTAAGTATGTAGGATGTCCTCTCTTTTCACAAGACCTTTGGCTGACAACAGTTACTCTGTCATATCTATTAGGATGCTATAATGCAGCACTGACGTTAAGCATAGAAAGATTTCTTTACTGACTCTATGAATTACATAAAGAGACGGTGATCAAGTATTTTTCTTCTGCAACAACTGTTTCACTCAATAGGTACTTAGTGATCAACTTACTGCCAAAGTATAAATATGATCAGTCATATAACACAAAAGGTTACGCGTACTGCAGCTTCGTTAGTAATTCTCACGATTAGTGCTATGGCACTTGATGCCTGTTTTCAGTCAGTTTATCCAGTTGAAGGAACACATCACACCAGCATGGACAAGCCCTCCCTGCCTCTCAGATATAGAGGGAAATCCTTTCAACCTGGAGAAGCCACCACCCCTTGGCAGCAAAAAGACAAAACAAGGCTGGTGTGGAGGAAGGAAGAAGGGGAGGCTCCTGCTCCCTGCAGAGTGCCCCCCCCAGCAGCCAGGGAACCCCACATTTTCCTCCCCTTAGTTCAGCTCAGGATTGAAAAACCTGTTAAGCAAGTCTAATGTTTGACACTTGCGTGGATCATCAATATGAAGGTTTTTTTTCCCCTGATAATAATACATTCCTCAACAATAGCAACAACTTTATTTTTTGTAAAAAACTCCTAAAAACTTTTCAAAGTTTTTGCTAAAATGGAGACAAAACAGAGGTTGTGTGCAAATTTCTTAATTTTAAGTGCTTGATTTTGCAATTTTTATAAACAAATAACAGCTATGTAGATATAGTCTAATTAACTCTGTCCCCTCCTTCCATATATCCCAAAAAGCTACCAAATCAAGGAAACCACCAAGCACGCTCACTCTCTCACACCAACTTAGCATCACAACATGTTGAAGACTAAAGAACATGGCCACAAGGTTATCTAGAACAAAGAGAAAAGTTTAGATTGACGGTGATTTTATACATCGATTTGATGCAATCCTGTCACCAAAATGAAAACTGGAGCTATAGAACAACTCACATAAGAAAATATTCCTGGACTCCAGTGATGCAAATGAGTCAGACTGCTACAGTTATTAATCAAAGTAACACATGCAAAAGAAGAGCTAATCTTAAAAAAGTCTTCCTAAGTGACTCATCATTAAAGATTTTTTTTTTTAACTGAAAGCATGTATTTTAAAAAGCCATTTAAAAGTGTGACTTCATGATTAACTAGAGAATTTTATCTACAGGAAATAAAACAAACAAACAAACAAACAACCCCCCATGCTTTCATATTAGGAACACTGCAGAGTGACAACCTGTTTTAAGTCCAGCAAAGAAGTCTGAAGATTAGGCAGAGATGCACAAGAGCTGTAGTCTACTGTCTGTGTAACTTAGCATAAACAATGTCTGCAAGTAACTTAAAAAATACCATGTTCTTTCAGCCATATATTTCAAGCAGTATAAAGAGTGTGCAACTGAAGTAACAATCTGGCTATTTCATCAAAGCCAGAAATTCAGTAATGACTGTGATAGAGGAATCAGTGCGTGGGCTGAAAAGAGAAGCCCCTCTTGTATAAAAGTCTAGTTTAAAACATCTTGGCATTTTGTATCTCATCTGTGTTAATAAGGGACCAACAACGGTTTCTGAAATAAGCTAGAAGCAGAGCTGTGTTACAACATGATAGGACATATTTCCACTTCAGAGTGGACAAAGTAATCAACCCGCAAACTGATTCAATGTGTATCGTGTGTAATCAAGAAGTTGCTTCATGAACCCACATGACCTCACGTGACTCGATCCCAGGCAACCACACCGGTGTCAAAGCCCAACTCCACAAGACTGTGAACAAGAGTTATGCTGCTGCTGAAATTCTCCTTCTATTGCAAAACCTGCACAAAACCACATTGCTACCAAAGAAGAGGTTTGAACTGGAAAGAGAAAGTCAGAGAGCAGAGTGGAATGGTTCTTCACACGGGCTGTGGATCATGGACACTCAGGCCAGTTGTATAACAAGCTACAAACTGAAAGGAGCATCTAGAAGATGGATCTGTGAGTCCAGGACACAGAGTCGTGTCCTGTGTTTTGAGATTCCCACACAAGAAGCTAACAAATTGAAAGGTCTTTACCTACTAAATACAAATTTTGCGCTATTTCTCCCGCAAGTTGTTCCAACTCTTACAAGGCAATTCAAGTCTTGATGAACACATTTTTAAAATTTCACCTTTGAGACTCCTCAAGGGAGCTAAACAAACAAGGTATTTATCTCCCAAGAAAGCAGAAATTCAAAGTTGTGCATGACAGATACCAAAATTTTCTGTACTTGAGGAGGTCAAGACTTTTAGCTGCCAAGCTACATAACAATTTCAGCACCATAATTGACTTAAGGGTCAGGCATTGGAAAGAAGCTCCCTCTCCTAGGACAAGCAAGTAATTTGGAAAATATGGCCCCCTCCCCTAACCCCACAAAAACAAGAGCGGAGTGGTGATATCCTCTCTTCCCCAGGGTTCCAGGCACAACAAAGAATTATCTGTAACTGCTTTGCTGCTGAACACATTTGATTGCAATATAAACTCTACTTCATATTTCATTTAGAAAGTAAAGTGACTATGCTAGAAGATTTTTAGTATGACCAGCCTAAGTCTAGCAAATCTCAGCAGCCATTATCCAGCAACATAACAAGGCTTTTCTGCCCAGTAAAACTTTTGGTCTTGTCCATCTTTGTTACAGTTCATTTGTTTCCCAACAGCATGCAACCTGAATCTATAGCACTAAGAACATGGCTATAGAGAACACAAAGTAAGATTTCATGAAAAAGTCACCTGGAAACCACCTTCATTCAATGCTCTGGCCCCATAGGCAATCCTTGTTCCACCCTCCAAAGTAGGCTGCACGCTAGGATGGTGCTTCCACCTCTGAAACTCCCTAAATGGATTCAAATAGGGATTTTGATAATCTAAACCAACCTTTAAAAAAAAAAAGTGCAACATTAATTAACACATTAAAGTATGAAATTTCAATAACAGTTTGAAAAGAAAACAATCATGTATTACCACATCAGCTTTTTAAATCTAGTTGATACTAAATCAAATTCATGATCTTTCTACTTGAAGAAACTACTGCCAAAAATACATTCTATTAACAGTATAACAGAAGCAAATCTGATAATTTGCTGCTATGAGACTGCTCTCTGCCCTATCTGAAACCCGAAGCATGGAAAATATTTATTTGCATTGTAACCACCTTCCATCTGTCTTTGAAATAAAGTAGTGACATTAAATTCCGCATGGTTTAATGGGCAAGATAAGTGAGAAAACTTGTTTCTAATTTGTGTTTCAAAACTTCTTTGCCCTAGAAAAGCTGGAAGACGGGGTAAAAAATTATTTCTAGATAGTTATGTCCTTGTGTTCACATATTTTAAACAGTCCTTCACGTCACTTAACAAAGCCAATTTTCATTTCCAATTAGGTGAGCCATTGCAATAAAACACAGGGGAGCAATGATGAAAGCAGAAGTGGGGGAAAAAGACTTTGTGAACTGGCTGGATGCCTAGGATTCTTATGCATTTGAGATTTGCTCCAATATATACTCTGCATTTCCCATCGCTAATATACTTTTAAAAGGACTTATGTTGCCAAATCTTGTCTTTTGACAAAGGGATTATTTTTGGTTCCTGTAAGCTTTGTTCGAGACAAATAAAAAAATATATCAGGAGTCAGTAACAAACAGTACCTTGATTTCTCAGTCAGCTCACTGCTTTTAGAGCACTGCTTGCATCTACTTTCCTTGCTAGATAAAGTTAATGAAAAATTTTCAAAACAAGTGCAAGATAATCCTACTACAAGAATCAGCTCAGACTGACATAGATGTAAAGTTCAAAGACCTAAAAGTGCTTGTATGTTCACACAAAAGTTGCTTTTCTCTTATCCAAACTGGAGATAATATGAACATTACTGATTACCATTCTCTGTAAGAATCAAAGCTCTCTACCCTTCAAAAAAAAAAAAAAAAAAAAAAAAAAAAAAAAAAAAAAAAAAAAAAAAAAAAAAAAAAAAAAAAAAAAAAAAAAAAAAAAAAAAAAAAAAAAAAAGAAAACAACACACCAAAAACTCAAACAGAATTTGTCTACAGTCCATACTTATTAATTCCAATATTGGATATCTGCACAGGAAAAGTATGCATACCTGAGAAAAGCTAACAAGCTTTTCTCATAGTTTCTTACAAAATGGTTAGACAAAAATACAGCTTTAGCCCCCACATGCAAAAATTTCATTAGCACAGTTTTGACTAATCATCTGCTTTTGGCTTTACCAATATTTTTTTTTTGTTTGCAAAACGTGTATTTGTAAGTTTTCCATTTTGTTCTTAATAAAAGGCACTGGATTAAAGACAAATTCATATGACAAATTAACCTTCCCCAATATGGGAATAAGTGCATTTAAGATTGAGAAAGTGCTAAATTGAGTCTGTTGCTATTCTTGTGTTTTTATTTTGACATTAAAACAGAGAGAAGAAATTGCATCAAAATGAAGACTAAACAACAAAGAAGCATGGAAAAAACAATTTCACTTACCACAAATCCAAGAGCAACTAAAGGTTCGCTCTCATTTAAGTGATAAAGGAATGATCCTCCATATGTATGTCTGTCTAAAGGCCAGCCCACAGTGTGTTCCACTCTTCCTGGTTTCCATTTCTTTTCATCAATAGTCCATAACTGAAATGAAGACCACAAAAAATTACTTTCTATTGCAAAGTAATGGCCTTTCAATAATATAATAAAAGACAAACACACAAATATAGAAGTAATTTACTGCTATGACCAATGTATAAACTCATACAGCAAAATACCAGGTAGTAAGTACAAATACCTGTTTCGGATTACTGTTTAAGAATTTCCTAATATGTCTCCTCCTATACCAAAATTTTCATTCAGCCATAAGACCTTTTACCTTAGTGACTCTGACAGATATCTCTGTGAAGGAATGCAATGCTTACACTGACTTTTCATTAAAAGCTTCATTTTTTCATATGAATCACTGCAATTCCTTCACAAGTTTTTCAATATTAGGCTTAACAATACGTCTGAGTTGATCCAAATATTTACTGTCAAACAGGTTATCCTCACTCTGCTCTCTCCTACACATCTCCAGGACTCATCTGACCCACGGTGACCTCACAAAAGCATCTTCATGTTTCCTCTGGTGAGTCAATTTTCTGCTCATTTCACCAAACATCTCTTCACCACAGAGTTATGTGCCAGGTGCAGTCTAATAACAGAGGCGAGTTGAGGCCCCTTAGATCAGTTCAGGCATGGAGGTCACATCTACATTAATGGTCCAGCTCAGATGAAGGAGCATGTTGTTGAACAGGACTCCTAATTCCTCCCACTTACTAAGCTTTGGTTCACATCGTGCAGCAGCCATGGAACTGGATTCCTTTCATGTGAAACTAAACTGTAAGACAGGCTCCAGAAGCTGATCGAAAGCATTCCAGTCATGAAAGGGCACTCAGTCCATGGGACTAGACCAAAGCTAGTCCAAAGTAAAAATAACCCTGAAATGTGCATAGTATGCGTATCAGCTCATCAGCATCAACTATTTCACTCTACAGATCCATTTGTATTGGACTGTACTATTTGCTAAAACTGACACTTCCTCATCTGGAAGCAAACGAACTCTACCAGCAAAACCCTGCTTTAATGACAACTTAGCTATTAGAAATTGTAACTAAGACTGTGCTATACGTAGCAATATTTACAGAGTGGTTATTTTCTGTGTAAGTGTGTAAACTAACTATTTAACAAATATTTTGTAGGTGGAAGCATGTGCTTAAAGTAATAAATAAAGAAGATGTTTTAGTCAAACTCTGAACATATTTGAAATAATACAGCTCTTTTTCAAGAGTGATATTTCCTGAGCATAAAATATTTCAAAAAGGAAACCTGATCCTTATCCCAGTTTTATAAGACCAGTGAAGGGTATTTTGGAGAAAAAAAAGTCGTCCACAAGGTGCTTCAGAGAGCATGAGTCACCATCTGGAATATTCCTTTTCTCTGTCTCTCTAATGAATATACAGAAAACCCATAGAAAGACTTTCCTCTCCTCCGCAGGTACTAACCCTCCCTAAAATCAAGCAACATTAATCCCTCTCTCATTTAGTAAAAGTACTGAAAACAGATTTCACACTTCAACATAATTTGAAATCAAATTAAAACAGTAATAGAGTGGATTCATTCACAAGCACCTCTAGTTATAACACAGATATAAGAGAAGAATAAGCTGAAACAAAACAGTCACGATATGTAGGGAGCATCTTCTTTGCTATTCTGAAACTTATCAGAGATTCTGAAGTCTGAAAGTGTAACTCACAATCTATCATTCTAATGTCTTACGCAAATTAGCTTCAAAGCAAATAGAAACTACTTACAGTTTCACAGTATTTTTCTTAATTGTTAAAATTATGCAGTTGATACCTCTTTCAGTCCAATGCCGTAGCTCTGAGGTTGACATTTCTCCCTTAGATTGTATTTTTTGTACAGCTGTTTGGCTAGATGACCATGACAACCTTCAGCAAAGACTGTGACTTTAGCATGGAGTTCCAAGCCTCTTTCAAAGGTGGCCTGCAAAAGCAGAGCATTTCATCAGCAGTTAGATTTGTACCACGCCAATCATCTGTAGCCAGATAATTCAGTGTGAAAGTTGTTCTGAGTTATTCTGAGGTGGCAAATTCTCCCTGCGTATTGCACAGGTATTGCTTACCGCAGATTCCAGACTCCACTAAAAATCAGCCAAAGTCTGACACTTAGGGCAGTGAATCACCTTCTGGATACAGAAATGTGATGAACCAGCAAAAAGGCATAAAGATTCAGTGTGCACCTTGCCCCAACAAGGTAGACAGACTGTCAACAAATGTGACTGCAGTTGTAAATCAGCCAGAAACATACACACATGTTGCTAGTTACCTTCTGGACAGCAGCTTTACATTTCACCTTTGCAATATTTTTTCTAGGAGTTCCTGGAATCTTTTCCTTTGTTTCCCAATTTCATATATGCCAAAGCACCCTTACAATATTTCCTTCAAGTCACCCTCAAACAAACCTCCTTTCTGTGAAGGTGTTTTCGGCTAGTCTCAGAAGTTGTTTATGATGTTCTGTGACCACAGCTTTTACAGGTAATCAATCCATTTTATAAACAGAGAGAGAAGACAGGTACTGAATTTTATACTTTTTCTCAGGCTGCAGCAAGACTCCTGATGACAGTAGAGGCAGATACATCACAATTTCCATAATTAGACCCTCAGTTATGGGGAAGATAGCTACTTACTTTAGGTGCTCCATCCTTTTGAATGCCTACATCATTAGTTGCTATCCCTTTCACACTATCGTCTTCATGAAAAAGAACCTTTGGAAATATTTAAACAAACAAAAAACATTTTAATGATATGTCATCTTAATCCATTCATAAAAAGTTTTAATGCAGAACTTCCAGGCACTACATCTTTAATGGTCAAACTTGAAGATTATGTATTTATTAACATACTGTATAATCCACTTGTACTTTGCTGGATCTGAGCCCGAGAATTTTGGCACTGAAACAGTTTTCACAATATGCTTCTTTTAAGAGGAATGTTGTGAACATACAAATAAATAGGGAGTGGGGTGAAGGAGGTGCCAAAATACATTTTTAATATATACACAGTGACATCATTATTACCTCAGCTGCTGCATAACCTGGATAAACCTCAACACCCAAAGCTTCTGCTTGTTCACCAAGCCAGCTCACAAGGTGGCCCAGACGTACTATGTAATTTCCATGATTAACCATCGGAAGTCCTAGGCAAAAAAGACACACACATATAGAACACTAAGCAAAATAACAAAAGTCGTATACGTCAGATGTCGTATCTTCTACAACTACTATCTTTGCAGTAACCTCATGCGTTATTACAGCCATCATCTACAGAGACACTATCACTGGAAGCTGTTACATTCTACATACACTTTCTGTACAACATTGAATCAAATAAATTGTTTTATTCGCACAAAAATTGAAAAAGATACTGAGAAATATGACTATCACCTCACCAAACTTTACCTGGAAGAATTGGCACTGGAATTCTAGAATTCTTTGTTAAAATTCCAAACTTGTCTTCAGTTACAGGAGTCTTAAGTGGAGCCTACATAAAAAAAGAAAATAGAAACAGTACTAAGAGTTATGTTTTTCTAGCCAACTCAACAAAACAACAACAAATAAAATAAAAGCAAACAATCGAACCAACAGTCAGTTAAAGACAGAACATAAAGTACCTTCCGAGGCAGTCATCAGACAAGAATTAACACAACTATTGAGGTAAAAAAACTGGAACAGGGCCTTGCAAATCAATTCTCTAGTCAGGATGCACCAGACATACTGTGTATATGCATTAAGGCTACTATATAACAGAGCAAAGGCCACAGTGTATCTGTGTAGTCATAACAGTTTAGCATTGTTAAACTAGAGGAAACAGACTAAAAAGAAGGTCCAGTGTTTTTTGTTTTGTTAAATCAAGGTATTTTAAAATGGTTTCAAGTAGCAATGGTATCAAGGTACCAAATCATACCAGAATGAGTCAGACACGGAGTTCATTACAAGCTAGCGATTAATTGCATTGTTTATATGCTCATACATACCCCCCGCTCCTTCCAGTCCGGAAAGAGTTCTTCTAAGGCCCTTGGCTCAACACAAGCACCAGACAGCGTATGCGCACCTATCTGAGAAGCCTTTTCCACCAGACAAACACGTATTTCTTTGTTATGCTCGGCGGCTAACTGTTTGAGCCGAATAGCTGCAGAGAGACCCGCAGGGCCTGCTCCAACAATGACAACATCAGCTTCCTCTGCAAATCTTTCCATGTTTACCCCTTTAATAGAAAAAAAGAAAACAACATAAACTGATCTCCAGTTTCCCAGCCTCTCTCTCACTAAACTTTGCTCTGTGATACTGGCTACTGGGTATCCCAGAAGTATTACTTTGCATAAAAGGAGGCTAAATATTCCACACTATCCCCACTTCAGTACTTGGAAGAGTGCAGAAGGATATTAGCATCCCAATGTAAAATTAGCTTTTTTTTAAGCTGTAAAGAGATATATGATAAAAAACATATACTCAATCTCTATGCACCATAAGTATTATCTTAGAATATTAAACTTAAGAGTCCAGTTGGCTACCTGTATCAAAGATATTCTGTGAAACTCTAGGTAAGGGAGAAAGAAAAAAGACCCTTAGAACACGTGACTTTATTTTAGTTTATCAATCAGTGTCTTTTCTGGAATTGAAGCCACTAAAATTGCTGAATGTAGAGACTGGAATGCCCAGAGAGATATATTAATCTTATTTTCTCACGAACTCTTATGGTAAGAACAACTGAAAAAATCCAACAGATACATACCTGACAGAATTAAATCATGTCGTGAGAGTAACTAAAGAAAAAGCTGCTTATATATTTTCTTTAAATAACTAGGATGAAGTTTAATTTGATCCCATTTTATAGCACTAAAGACACTCATTGTGAGACAGCAACCACAAAATTTGATTTGGAATATTACTACTGTATTTAAGAGTGCAGAATTTCCATAAAAATAAAAAACCCACAACAGCCACACATTTCAGTGTCTTTAAAATGGAGCAATAATAATAATAACAATAAAGAAGCTTTTAAAGAATGCATTTTTTTTGCTTACCTTCCCATCGTTTGTCTTTGTCCCGAGGATGAATTGTATAATGTGTAGTTATGCGAGGCACAGAGGCAGTAGATGCACATCTTGTGATATGCAGTGCTGGAAGGCAGTCCCTCTTTATCAACTTCAGAGCATGAAAACACTGACGTGCTGCAAAAACAATAAACAGATTTGTAAAATCAGTAATTTTCCAAATTTTTTGACATTTAAGAGACACAAGTGGCACAACGACTATGACAGCTCCCCACGCCCTGCAAAGGCTACCAGGTGATCTGAAGATGAGGAGCCATAAACACAGATTTTTACATTTTCAAGTCAGGAATGCACAGTATAATTTTATGTCAGAGGGGGGGGGAAAAGAAAAAAAAAAAGGAGCAAAGAGCTTCCCTTTTAAGCATTCTTCACATAATACCACTCAATACACCAGCCAGCTATTTCTGACCGCTGATGCAGGATAACATGCGTGTACACAGGTGAAATACATTTTAAGTTCCTGTTTCATTTCGGACTTCAAAATATTTACTTCACACTTCATCAAAAGTGACCAAACAACTGTAGAGATGGAAGTTCATCTCTTCTGACATCTCAGCACATGTAGAGACACACAGTTTCGGCTACTGACACTACATAGTTCATCTAAAGCAAATGTTGTGGTCTACAATAAAAGTTCAGACTTAAGCCCAAATACACTTTAGCCAAAGCTAGGAACAGTAGATACAGTTAATCTTTACCTTTGTTGCAGATCCATTAATTGTTGCAAGAACAAATTATAATTCCTTTTAAAGCAAATGGAGCAAATGAAAGTTTAAAATGAGCAAAATAGGACTCTGTTAGAAAGCCTATTACGTGTTGCATTCTTGTTCTATTTTTCCTCTTTCACAAAAAACCATTATGAAGACGTCTGCAATTTGTACCCAGAAAACTAGTATGGCTAGCACCAAAACTAGTTATACAATACTTAAAAGGTCTGTGAAGCAATGTGCCTTGACAGGCACTTCTCCTTCCTTTAAGTATTCCCTATCTCTAAATTTCAGGGGTGAAGCAAAATATTTTATTTAAAGTAGAGTAATTCTGCAGAATTACGTAAGTAAAACCACCAACATCCTATGACTGAAATGTTTTGTTGAGAATGGCGATTGGCAAGGCCAGCACAACATCCTCCATTATAACTCCGCACAGTGACAGTCAGGATATTGGTCTCTATATGCAAGGTAATAAGTATCTATGTTGGTTTCTTAACAGCAATTTTGTGCCTACCTAAGATAACATCAAAGCTATTATCATAGCTCCTCATGACTCGTAATTACCTTTCACCTGCAACCAGGCAGGATCTGAGAACAAGCTATGTATTTTATAAGCATGACGAGTACACCTATACATATATATTAAAACATGACACCTTAATTTTTGAGACATTTTTTATTTAAAGAGAACTGATGGTATTATGGATTACTTAGTATAGTTTAAAATGCCCATTATTACACACAGATGAAAAAAAAGTGAAATTCAGCTCAGAATACATCTGATGATTGTGAAGATAAGTCCAAACCCTGAACGGGCAGATTCTTCCCAGAGAACGGACTGAACTTGCGCTACCGGCTACTGAGAGCTCTCACCCTTGGTAATGCGGAGAGGTTTACAAGAAATCACTAAGTAGCAATTTTACTAAGCAGCAACTTTACTTTTGTAGAGCATGTTGGCTCTACAATTATTTCGTCAGTAAGGGCACGCGCTCAGCCGCTTTATTTTATTCTCTAAACCAGGTGACACCTAGTGTCACTCCCCATAAAATTATATTTGTTATGCACCCCGCTACAGACAGACCAGCACACGAACACCCGCAGTCCCGCCCCGCTCTGCCCTCCCTGCAGCGGTAACCACGGCCACGCCAGCGCTGACACCGGCCCCAGCGCCCCCCGCCCGCAGGACCCTCCGCCGCCGGCCCAGCGGCCGTCCCCGCCGTCCGGACACCCGGGCGCCCGCACCGCGACCTTTGCTCTCCTTCCGCGCCGCGCCAGCCGCCGG
>VWYH01004005.1:511126-667330 GCA_013399365.1 Pampusana beccarii
GGCCCGGGGTGGGCGGAGCGGGGTGGAGCCGCAGAGCGGAGCGGGACATGGCCGAGGCGGGGCCGCTACCGCCCGCGGCGCTTCCCGGGGCTTCGCCCGGCGCCGGGGCCCGGAGGACCCGCCGTGGAAGCGGAGGGTCGCGGCCGCCGGAGCTACCGGCCGGGGACACGCGGGAGCTGCTGGAGGAGGTGGAGATGCAGATCGGCGACGTGAGTGCCGGCGTGGCGGGCGGGCGGGGTCCCCTCACCGAGGGCGCCTGGGGGGCCGGCGGACGTCGGCGACCCCCAACCTCTCTGCCGTTCCCCCAGGCCGCCTTCTCGCTGGCGAAGGTCCTGGAGGCGACGTCGGCCGTGTCGGCCCAGGTGGAGGAACTCGCCACCAAGTGCTCGGAGAACGCCCGGTTCCTCAGAACATGGCGGGACCTGCTGCGGGAGGGGTACGAGTCCCTGAAGCCCAGCGGCTGAGCCGCCCCGCGGCCGGACACGCCGCGCTGCCCGCTCCTGTGGGACCGGAGCGCGGGCTTTCCTAACCAACGACCCTTTCTGGGGAGTTCACCCGGGTTTTTGTTTTCCCTCAGCAGCTCTCCGTGAGCCCGGAGTTCCTTCAGAAATACTTGATGACTCGTATGGATGTTGTAAGTCACCGAGCGACATGACTTTGTTTAGGGAATCATTTGTGACTTTTAGGCTCTTCTGTTGCATGTTAGTATGTGTGGTATGTCCAGAACTCATTACTGGTGAGGAAGTGGTGTCCTGGGAGGAGGTGTTGTCAGCCCTCCTTTTTAAGAGCTGTCAGCTGTGGAAACCCTGCCAACTCCAGAGAAACTTGCTGAACTAACTTCAGTTTTTCTCTGTGCACACTTTTTCTTTGTATTGAGGACGGGATAATATGGCAAGTCGTAGCTTATTTACAAGGTTTAGATAAGCCCCATATCTCAAACCTTAGTATTTTAGCAGTATTACAATATATTTCTATAAAGCGGCACATTTTTTGCAAGATATTTGATTACTGTAAACAATTTCACACTGCCTTTTGTCATAATGAAGTGCCTTATGATGGGCTGTATATCTCTGCATGATAGAAGTTTGACAGTATTGTTTACCGATAGGATGGATTATTTTGAACTGTGAGTAAAAACTTCCATCAGTTAGGAAAAAAAAAAATCTGTGAAATGTATTTGCCATTCTCTCAGGAGGCGCATTAGAGCTTTTCCAGTATTTGGTCCTGTTTTATGTCTTTGCCTTAAGCAGTTACTAGTTAGTTAGTCTAGAGGTTACTGGTAACAGAACAAAGATCGCTAATTGTAATAAATAGCTGTACTGAAACTCCTGTACCTTTACCAGAGCACTGTGAAAAAAGTGATGCTGAAATGCAACGAGAGACTGCAGGAGAATGTGGTTGTGCCATGATTTATTAGTCAGCCTTATTTTTACTGGTAGAAGGACTTTTTAAAAAAACAAACTGTAGTTTTCTTATCAAAACAATAAAGATGTTACAAAAATTTCTGAAATAATGGATGTTCTTCTGTTACTCGTAGAAACAAAGATGACATTTAATATATTCTTAAGTTCAGTGAAAAACAGAAGTAATGGTAGAGGCAGACATCCTTGCATATCTCATCAAAAGTAGTTACAGTTACTGAGAAGGCTTGGCCCCTCCAAGTGCACAAGTTCTATTAAATTGAGTTTTAATTGCACTAGTTAAAGGCAATCCATGTGGAAGGATTTCACTTAACTGTTTCTATCCCTGCAACTTAAAATCTTACTAAGCAACTTGGAAAAGTCATTGTTTTGTTCAGCATATAATCTTTTATTTCAATAAAACATACAGTAGTGGAAACAAGATGCTTAACAATCTTCAATTTCAAGATAATCCAAAGTTCTGTAAACAGTTGAAGTGTGAGTCACACTTTTAAAAATTCTTCTTCTTATGCTGTTAAGAAGCTAAGTGCAAACATTGGAAGGATCTTTTAATCTTTAAAGGCTTCAAATCATCAAAGCAAAAGAAGCATTTCTTTTACCTTTGTGGGCTTCTAGGCCATCAGACTGTGAGCATGGTACTGAAAGAGCTAGGGAAGTCATAGTAATTTGTAATGGAAAAGATTTTCTTCAGTAAACATATTCAAAAGAACTGCCTCTAGAGGATTGTTTCAGATGGAATAATTTTTTTTTTCTTTTTTTTTTTTACCCTTGTAATGCTGGAAGTAAAGTAATGCCCCCCAAGAGTGCTGAATGGCTGTGCTTCTTATTTTAACTGTAATGCATCCAATCAGATGCACAAGGGGATTAAAAATAGATGTCAGGACACCTATTAGGCCTGATTGTCTTCTATTTGGCTGTCTCCCATTATTCCATGTACAGAGATAAACATCTTAAGACTGAAACTGGTTGAAGTCTGCAAGCTGTGGGGAACTACTTATGGTAGCCCATAAAGATTTCAGGATAGTCAGTCCAGTCTTTCCAGGGAAGGATGCTCTTCTGAAGTGGAAACTTCCACCAGCCGTGACACTTGGTTGAGAAAAAAACCCTTTCTCTTCCCCTCCAGCTCCCTTTCCCACAGTTCTTGTTTTGCCTGAATTAGAACAATTATTACATTTCTGGGATTGTCTTTACATGAGTGAAAGAGTTGGTGAATTTTTAAAAGGAATAAAAATTTCACTTGTTTGGCTTTGGCAAACATAATAAACTGGTCTAATTATGAAATTTAAATATTTTTCTTATGGCTATTGCTCCCTAAAGGTTTTCAGAACTGATGCAGCCTAAATAGAGCCAGTCAGGAATTTTGAGGAGAAAAAAATTCTTAATGAGGAAACCAATCAACTCTTAAAAATTCATCTGCTAAAAGGGAGGTGTGGGGGTTTTTTTTGTTTGGTTTTTCTTTTTGTTTATTTGGGGTTTTTAAGGTTTAATGAAAATAACCTTTTTTTTTCCCGCAAAGGTAGATGATTTTGAAAAAATCTGCTTTCAGGGTGAGATGTTTTAAATGACAATTTTTCTTTTCCCCACACTCCTGGCTTCTGGGAGGAAAAAAAAAAATCAAACAACTGACTTCTTATTCTGATCTAGGAAGAGTTGTCAAAACGTCAGGTACTGTTGTGAGATGGTAAAATTATCATTGTGTCAGTTCTACCTGCAAGCAGACGCTGCTCCCTCGTCTTCTTCTTCATGCTCTGGTTCAGGTGAGCTCAGCTGTCAATACCTCTCTCTATTTTCCTCGTTGCTGTGAAGCAGTGAGCCCACAGATATGAAGCTAACAGTGCAGATGTCACCACTGTGAAGATTCAAAATGTATTTACGTATAGGAATTTAGTCTCGTTGACTGTGTAGTCACTGAAGCATCAGAGGAGTCTGTACAAAGCACCGGCTTCGTTAGCTTTGGTGCGATTTCATGCATTGGCCACATCTCTACCCAAATTAATGATGGACCGTACGTTTTCTGATTGCCTTTACTTCTTTTGGATCTTCTTTGTCTGTAGTTATACCAAACCTGATGAATCATTTCTTTGAAAGGTCGTGTAGTCAAAGTGTAGAGAAGAGGATTCAAAGCACTATTTATTGGCAGTATAAAAATGACCACCCAGGAAGTTATGGTACCTTAGGGAGGGAAAAAAGAAAGGAAGCTGTAATTTGCATTCCAGCATTTGTACCTGTTAATTAATGCAAGCACTTGACGCCTGTGCAGCACACCTTCCTGGAGAGGGGGGTGGCCATGCGCGCTGAGGCTGGGTTCATGTCACAACATGTACTTTTCTTACTCTTCTTACTGTTACACTTGCACTGCCCTCTTACCTTCCTCCGTTTCCAGGACTCCCTGCAAAGCGCAGCATTTTTCACTCTCCCAGTAGTCCTATTTAGCCCTCTTACTTTTTCGGCACCATAGCTCCCTGTTTGCCCTGGCATGCTTTTTGTTCTGCCTGAGCTGCATTTTCTTGCCTCAAAACTCTTTGTCTCTGCTTTGCTCCCTATCTCTTCCTGTGGTCTCTGGTCCCTACCCTCTTTGCGTGACTAGTGACACCTAATCCTAATGATGTCCCTGGTGTCCTGTCCTCCCATGAAGCAATATCCTCCTGTCCCCCCAGACTATGGTTTTTCTCTTCTGCACCAAGGACGTCTCCATTCTTCCCCCTGCAAAGTCCATTGTGCGCATCCTCCTTATTTCCTCCTTGCCCTGTTGGAAAGAGTTTCTGTGCTCACACTGTCTCCTCTTCTGAAGGTTTCCTGCTCTCCTGCCTATATTGGGGTCTGTGTGCATTTTTTCCAGCACCCCTGAGAGGCTGGCAGAGAAGGGGCAGGATTAAAGTGCTGAAAGATGTCAGTGGGTGTGCTCCGTTACGTTGTTTGATTTATAAAATAATTATAAAACTGTTCCAAGCTGTACAAACAAGCTTAATTCACACTCCTTTTCCCCCCCATCTCTGGTTTTCCAACTTTGTTGCAATATCAATGTGTTCCTAGTGATGCCATAACATTGTCTCCAGTTTGGGAAACAAACAGATGCTTAGTTCAAAAGCTGTCACAGTGTATCCCCAAAGAAACAGAAATGCCATCAAATGGGGTTTAAAACTTCTGTAAACTTAAGACAACTATGGTGTCTTTAATTTTATGAAGTGAGTTATCACTGTTTAATCTGGTTTATCTAATGCTGAACATTCATTTGCTGAACCTAAGATCACCCTGCCGTTCAGCAAGATTTCTTCAAGGTTTATTGACTCAGAATACATCTGTTTCTACTTTTCGCAAGATTTTCTTAAAAACTTCTTAGATGGTTTGATAACTTCCCGAAGAAGCGTTTTAGAAGATTTAAAATAACAGAAACTATTTGACGTAATCAATGCAACTTTCTGACATTTGAAATGCAAGTCAAAACTTTGAGAAGGTGACTCGCAACACTCCTGGTCAGCACATACGACAAAATCCTCTGAGCTAAAATATTTTCTCACCAATGTAATATCTGAACATTGAGTCTGAATCCACTATTGCTGATGGTACTGTTCGTGTTCTCATGTTCTCTCTAACAGCGTGTTTTGTTTTTTTTTTTTTTAATTGCAAAGAAAAGGTAAAAAATAAGGTGCAGTTTTTAATCTTGTAGGTTATGCTGTCTTCACGCAGGAATATATTCATAGCATAAACAAGGTAAACAGAGCTTTATATAACTTAATGTTTTGAACTATAAGTACCAGTTTGTAAAATAAACTTATTTCAGGATAACTATATTATTAAATCAAAATAGGAAACATTGTATTGCCCTGAGCCATATTTAGGCAACAGAACAAGCATAAGCCAAAAGATGAGAAAAGCCAATGCAATTCAGCCTTGGTTTTAAAATATATTTTGTATATTTTATAGGTATTCTATGGAGACAGACTTGAACAATTTAAATTTTGGGACTTTTTTTGCTGACTCAAAGGCAACTAATCTTTGATGATTGTAGTAATATAGTTCAATTAAGTAGTAAAACTATATAGTTCAATATATTGTGTGTGCGTGTATACAGATATATAACTAAGTTCATTGTAATAATATAGTTCTACACATTCAATTCCTTTTCTTCTGAAGTAGAAACAACACTCTTTATACAGACATCGCTGAAACAGCCTCACAAATGAAAGGACATACCTGGTATTTCTACTTGTAGTAAAGACAGGAGTTTCAAAATAAAAATGGGTATCCAACACAGTGCATCAGTAAATACAATGAAGAAAAAACGTTTAGCAAGGATCATCTCTTTTTTAATATGATTTCGAATTTCGGTAGCTGTAATAGCTGTTTGGTGAACACTGTAGAACATACTCCCATATGAAAACACAATGATGATAAAAGCTGCCAAGTTGACACCTGTTTAAGAAGTTAAAATTAGTTATAATTTCACAACATAATGGAAATTCCGCATCATCTATTTGCAGGCTGGGTAGTGAAGAAAAATGTTTAATCTAAACTGCTAGGCCTGTACAACTAAGTGTCCAGAAGATCTGGGTCTGTCTTCACCTGGATACTGAATTTTTGCCTTTACTCAGGTATTTGTTTCATTCATTGACACATGACAAATGGCTGCCATCTGATCCAAACTATTAATATGTAGTTCTCTTCTGGTTTTACCGTTGCTCTACTTCCCTGACAGTCTGTTCATTCAGGAATGTAATGGTCATTAATTTCTTTCTACTTCCTCAGCCCTTCATGCTTTTTAAAATATGTAAGTATCTATCTAATATGGCAAAACATTCAGGCTGGAAAAAGCATTTTAGTACTCACTAGAGCCTCTAAATACAAGGTGTGAACATCACAGCAAAGCTATCTTATTTATTTGAAAATTAAGTTCATTTGCAGCTCTAATCATTTATGAAGAAGAAATGCAACTTACCTAAAAAAATGACAACAGAATAAATCTGACTTCCTGAACTTTCTGACTGTTCTGAGTGAAGAGGAAAACAGACGCCGTTGGTGCCATAGTAGTTCCTGAAAAATTCCTTGTTGCTCAGCGGGATAAAAGCAACAGCAAACCCAATTATCCAGATAAGAACCAAAATGGAAATTGTCCTGCATTTTCTGGGCTTCAAACACCTAAAAGGATAAACTATGCAGATGTATTTTTCCAAAGTCAGGTAAGTCAACAGTAAGACTGACACCTCTGTAGACAGAATAGCCAGCGATCCCACCAATTGACAATGAATACTGTCCATCCACAACTGAGCGTGCTTGTTGTATTCTCCACGATATTTAAGATCAAAAGCTCCAATCACAAATAAATATATTCCCATCAGACAGTCAGCACCTGTGGGCACAGTGCTTAACATCATTATTTACACATCTGAATTTCCCATTCTCTGTGCATATGTATATTGGAAAGCAGACACACACATGTATATATGAGTACATATTAATATTTACAAGTTGGCTAATATATAGATATAAAATCAATATTACAGTTAGAATGTTATTGTGAATTACGATTAATGCAGTATAATTCAATTCTGTTCCTCCTTTTTTTTTTTTTTAATTTTTCATTTGCACTAGCTGTCTATATTTCATACTTTTTTTCCAACCTGATTATTTGAAGAAAAATATATGGCTTAATTTATAGAATTATTCTGCAACTCATTTTTTATGAGGTCTTAATCGTTTTGATATTGACATTTGCTTTGAATAGGAGGGCATCTTTGCTGGATTCAAAGTTTAGTTTTGGTTTGTCCACCTAATGCTAGTTCAAAACTGCTGTGCACAGTCTTCTGAGACTAGGAAGTGAAGAGGAGGTGTCAACATAGAGCTGAAGGCTTCTCAGTATTTCAGCTGGAAGTTTTGTGTGGGGTTTAGACTGTTCCCATGGTTAAGCAAGAGACTTTAAAAATCACTGACATGCTGTATTTAGAAACCTTGCAATCATTTTGTTCGCTGATGACAATTAACTTTTCAAAACATAACTAATTGCATCTGTGAAATACTTGTAGACTCCGCTGTATTGAGACAAGGTACTTGAGATTATGGTGACTGTACTGCCATATAGTTTATCCATAAACCTGTCTTGCTTTTAGGACTAAAATAAAAATTCAACCCCCCTAATTCTTAATATTGGGGAACTAGAAGGGATTGATTTTCTATATTTGCATAGGTAATCTTTTGCTCATGCAAAAATAGAATAACTGTCGTGAACTCAATGTTTACACACAGAAATTGCTATTTACCTAAAAATGCATAGTAAAATTTAGGTTTATGTGCCTTTGAAGAATTTGGAATTGTATTTCTTCTTTCTGAAGAAAGTGGGAATTTGACACAATACCTGCAGTATTAAAAAAACATGAAACCTTTGGAGTTTATCAGCTGCCAGAGAGACCTCCTGATGCATAAGGTACACAGCATTCTGTATTGTCATTCACAACAGCATGAAAGTTTAGTTAATCCGGTGCTGGAAATAAGTCACTATAATAACAAATAATATATAATAACAAGTATCACACATGCTATAAGCAGACTAAATGAATATTCTTTTACGCATGAAGTACTCACAGCAGAGCGACATTATTGAGATGGCGTGGAGTTTATTCTCCGATCTGATGTAAGGCCTCATGCAGATAACAAAAATATTCCCAAAGCAGGTGATAGCAGATACGACCCAGACAAACACTCTCTGTATGATGCTGGCCAAAAGATTCTCGAGGGATGAAATCCCATCAGTATTGGGCTTACAGCTGCGCACGTGAGGGGCGTATCCACAGTACTGGAATTTCTTAAAATATCTGGTTGTGAGAAAGAAAAATAGACAAGAGATGCTATCTTTTAGTTACCAGAACATCAAATCTACTGAGTAACTACTCAGAAAAGATACTCTGAAAAAAGAAAAATTAATTAAAAACCGTATAAATTTGACAACTGCTCACATGCTGCTTTTCCTACACTTTTGTTTCCAATTACGCAGTATTCCGTAAATTGTAAAATTCAGACAAAAGAAAGCAAACTGGAATAATCTACTTACATGTGGGAAAGGTTTGTCAGCGGTCTGAACATTCTTCTCTGGATATTCGCAATTTCAATGTCCTCCAAGCTGCTGTAAACAATATAGTCTCAGTAAAAGGTCATGGAAACTCAGCAGTAAAAGAGCAAATTTTATGCACATTTAATTGTGCTTCTATGATGACAGGGAACTAGAGATGAACTTTAATTGCATCTAATCTGTCATTCCTTTGAAACTTGAACAAAAGTCTGCGTAAAAGCTAAAGTGGAATAAAATAAATGGCAGCTAATTTTAATAAACTTGTTCTTCCAAAATCCCACAGAAGGCTCTTTTTGTGCTCTCAGCAACCAATCTGTGTTTATTATTTTGCCCTTCCAAAGTATTGTTCTATTGATGTTCTTTCATCACCTCCAGGAAAATAATAACTTGTTCCAATAGTAATATTTTACATGTGTCTTCTGACTTTTATCTGAGGGAGTGCTTTACTAGACAAACCACTGCAGGAATTCAGTCTTCATTGTGCCAAGAGCAGCACAAAACTAGAACGCAGAACATGGCATGGAAGGGAAGATCCTGGCTTTCTCGTGACATATAGATGGGATTTTTTTTTTTTTTTTTTAATATTGAAAACAGCATTATTGTTTCCCCTGAAAGTGTCAGATGAGTAAAGTGTAACTGTGTAAGTTGTTCTTTTAGAACTTCAGCTTCTATGTTCTCCCAGTCCATCCCATCCACTGGTTAGATGTACAACTGGTCAGAGGTCTTCGGTTCTCCTTGTGGGGATCCTTATTTGAATTCTTTGTTCAATACTTTGAATGCAACATTCGTGCGAGTTCTGAGTACATTTAGGCAAAAGTGGAGAAAAGTACCAGTCTTACTGGTTAGTTACTGTGGGCTAGTGGGCAGTTTGGTTAGGAAACAAGAAAAAAAGCCCATGATATGGAAGTGTGTGCTCTATTAAGCTGGTTGTTGCAGACGTGCAGTGGCCTGTGAAGATGTACTTAAATCTACCACAGGATAATTTCAGATTAGCCAGACTGTCACTGCACCATCATGTGGTTTCAGGAAGAGCTCTGCTGGCAGAATTGGAGTTAGAGCTGCTGTGTTAGTGCACCCACTAAAACTCCCCCTAAACTCTTCAAAAGATGTGTAAAAGTCCCACCTCCCTCTGACATGGCAGTTGAATTGTACTTGGTTTATATTATTCTTCTCATGGTGTTAGCAATAGAGTCTCTACGGATGGAAATATGTCCCCAAACTTGTACATATACCAAATTCCTTTATAATTCCTGTCTTTGCATATTCTAATGGTACGTTCCCGTGGTGTTAATAGCCCCAACTGGACCTTGCATGACTCTTAAGTCCTGTGAACAAATTGTGCAAGGACAAATGAGGTTTGCATTAATCTTGTTCTGTAATAGCAGAAAAGAATGTATTTTCTAAGCTCTGTTTTCGCTGGAAAAATTTCCATTTTGAAACTGGTATTCTCAGGAAGGAAAAATTGAGTTTTGCAAGTAGTGATTTTCCAGGCTCAAATTGTTGAGGATCATCAACATAACTATACGCTATTTCAAGGGCGATTTCTTAACAAACGTATTCTGGATCACACTCTTCTGAAAGTGATGCACATAATCACAAAGAAAATATAGCTAATATATAAAAACTTGATACTTACAGGGATTTGAGTTTAATTAGAAAATCAAACTGATCTATTTGTATTTTCTTGATGGGATTGTAAGAAAGGTTCCTGTAAATACAACACAGACATAGGTAACTTCGTACATCTTCCTTACAGCTCGTTCTAGAAGCAAACTCGAACTACATAACCCATTTGGTTTCCCAGTGCTGGAGGAATGACTTGTACAATTGGCAGTTCCAGCTGCAAATGGTAACTTTCATGTAGCATCATTCAGCTTGCTCAGCCAGTGGAAAGTGTGGCTGGATGCTTCAGAGGCGTGCAATTGCCACATACGCACACACACAACCTGATGCTTAAAGGTTTTGACCATAGAAATATTTAGTTATTAAACTTCCCGGACTTGTCTTTCAAGTAAAAGAAGCCAGCAGAACTGCATGTATTTAGAAATAAGTTGCAATTGGATTTGGTAGTTGCTAAAATCTGTTTTTTTCATAATCATTCCTGTGAGTTCAAGAGACAGAGGAATGTAAAAACAGACATTAGCATTAGATGCTGTCACTCCGTGCAAGAGTATTTCTAGGTACATCCCATTTTTCTTCTCCCTATAACTTTTCTTTATGTTTTCATTTTGATACTGTAACTAAAATGCACAAATGCAATAAATGCAGCTGTACACATTTGGTTGCCCCAGTATATTGTGATGGATCCCAAGGATGCTGGAAAAGTATGAAAATAGATTATTCTAGATACTACCTCCTCTCCTCCAGAGAGGTCTTCAGTTGTGTTACTAGTGCCTCCTTCAGCTTATGTGAGAAACATTGGGACTTTCCAGCAGCAGCATTTGAGAATTTGCCTATATACATGTCACAGGAAAAAGAGAGACTGACTTTCTGGTTCTACAATATCTTATGCTTTTTTGGAACCCTTTCACAGGAAAAAAGCAGTTGCAAACAAGTCATCTGTATGATGCTCTTACATGTTTATGACCTCTTTTTAGAGCCAAATCTTGACATCACATTAAACATTCCCATCAAATTATTAATTCCTCATGATATAGTTAGCATTTTGTATATACTAACAAGATCTAGAAAAAAGGTAAAATTTGAACTTGCTGGTTTTGGGACAAAAAAATGCACATCTTTTACAAAACTATTCCAGGCAATATGTTATACAGAATTACTTTTGGGATAAGTATTTTTTAGGCAGAGCTTAAATGAAGCATACAAACAAAGGTGCTCTTTTCTTTCTTAGCATTCATGACTGAAAGCATCATATCAAATGATATCAAATATACAAATATGTATATACATACATATATAATAATAATCAAGAATCCTTACAGTTGTGAAAGCTCCTTTAGATCCTTAAATACATATGGAGGAAGTGATTCAATCTTGTTGCTAGCCAGATCCCTGCAGAAACAGCCACAGGTAGGATATAGTAAGTTCTTACTAGGCTCAGTAATTTTATGGAACAGTTTTGCAGTTTCAAGATACGCAGTTTTATTCTATTGGCCAAATAGGATATTATTTATTATATAGGTTACCAGAAACTCGGACTATAAAAGAATGCTGTTAAAGCAAGGTGGGAACGTAGATACATCAGATCTCTCTTTGCTAGTCCAGATATGCCATTAGAAACATAATTATTGTTTTATTTACGTCAAAAAGAATGTAAAATACCCTTAACTTGGGTTGTAGGAGTTTGGAAATAAATAAAACATACTGTTTCATTATGGGAAATCTTTCATGTGGGCTAACCAGCACATCTTTCCCTTAGTTCTTCTCTCTACCTTGCTCCTTATTTTCACAAAACACAAATCCTGGTAACTGTGGACAAAAGAGCAAAGGTCTCCATCTGACTGAAACTGGTAAACTGGTCTAAAAGACACCGAAGGCAGACACGCACCGAGACTGTGCTGATGAAAGAGTAATTGATATTATTCTGTTCAGGGGACATAACGATCTCATGAGCAAAACCCAACATTATAGATATGGAGTATGTACAGCGTGTTTCAAAAAGATGGCCTCAATTTCAAAGTAATTTCAATTTGAAATTTGGTACATCTTTTTGAAACACCCTGTATTTTATCGATGCTTTGTCCCTGGTAAATATATGGAAAAAACTTGAGGATGGATGCTATTTCCAGAGAATTTTATGTGAAATAGAATTTATGATAAATTATATTTGCAATATAAATTATGAAACTTTGTGGCTTGTTGCACAAGCAAGAGAAGAAGTCTACTCACAGTTCATCTAGCATCTGGAGAGAAGAAAAGCTGTTTTCGTGTAAAGAGCTGATTTTGTTTTGTCTCATCACCCTGAAAGAATCAAACAAACTTATGTTGCTGCTGCTTGACATCTATCTGGTTTTGGAGAAAACTTTTTATAAACTTTTAAAATTCTATCTTCTCTGCATCTTAAAATATTTGCCCAATTCAGCTAACAAGATAATTGGATCTCAAAGCTTAACATTTTACCATTTGATAAATAACTTTTGTTGCCTATACACGCATGTAATTGTGCATGTTTATATATATCCACAGGAAGATGGTATAAATGGACTGAGAGCAGGAGGAAGATTAAGTGGGCTGTAAAGCTTTTCAGCCACAGGTGTGTGGACGTGCAACTTCTCCTTCACCTGTGTTTCATTTGCCACTGAGCTTGCTCCTTAAATGAGCAACCTGGATTTTAAAAGCAAAGAGCAATCCAAGAATATGGGTACTGCACGAGTGTTAAAAATTGGAAGTAACAGGAACCATGGAGGTTACTAATCTATCAAAAAGTGGAAGGGATTTTCTGAAGATGATTGTGTCACGACTGAAAAAATGTTTGGGAAAATTTTAAAATCAGCCATCCAATCAAACTCTTTAAAATGAAGAAAAAAGCTATGTATTTTGTATGTTTGCTGCTTTTTTTAATGAGATTTTTTGCTTCCTTTTCCAAGTAAAAATTTATAATGAAAATTCCTAAGTCGAAACATCAGTCAAAATCATTTTGGTGAAGTTTAGTTACATGTATCAATGCTGAACATTGTTATAAATGCGAACAGTGGTTATTCTGTACGGTGCTTATCTAAAAGCAGGCGTTTTAATTTAATCTGCTTGAGATCTAAATAGCCATGATACTTAGGAAACTTCTATATTNTAGATGGCTATACTTGTCATCTTATGCTTGTACTTTTGAAAAAAAGAGAGCAAAGCCTGATGTGTTTCTCAGAGTCCTGGAGGTAGTATTTTCTTAAACTTCTGCATATTTTCGCCATGACATTCTGTGGAGCAGTATTTTATCCTTAACTATTTAATTATCACATAAAAGGGAGATGTTCACTTCATTCGCTTCACTTCCACTTCTTTTTAAATAAAACATCACAAGTCAATACAAACATTTTGACTAATCTGTCGTAACACACAACTTCTATTGGTGATGGAAGAAGTTGGACATGGAGGGAGGTTTCTCTCCAGGCTGCAGGGGAGGTGGGTCCCTTGTCTTTGGGGCTGGAGAGAGCAGTGGCAGGTTGTGAACAGGCTCTCGGGGAGGGAAGCTGGGGGCAGGAGTTTTGGGACCCCTTCTTCCTGCACCCTGGCTCTGGTGGACAACTGCCACCCATTGCTGCAGCTGCCACGGCCTTGCCTACTCAGGGATTTTGTCTTTTTACCATTTTTCCTACCAATCTCCCTATACTTCTCCAGACAGCGCATGTCCACTGTTTCCAAAATCCTCCTACTCCATCACATCTTGCCTGCGAGTAAGAAAAAGCCACAGGTACTCCATGATGAGCAAGCACAATCCTCATAAAAAGGTTTTTTATATATATATCTGCCCTTCCTGTTCTATTATTTTAAATAACACTTTCAGTTCTTATTCCATACTTACAGGAGAATAAGTGATTTGAGTCCATAAAATGTTAATGGAGAGATCCGATTTATCCTATTATTTTCGATTATCCTATAAATTACAGCAAAACATGCATCAGATTGATAATTGCAGTCTTAAATTGAACAGGTGATAAGTAACTCACTTCGAAGTGGATTTCTTCAAATGTCCATTCAAACTACTTAAAAAATTAAACACACTACTCCTTAACAGGTCAGGGTCTTCACTGAATTAATTTCCTCCCAGAGGAATTTAATGCAAAATAAAAAGTTAACTTAGAGAAAGTAATTACTTTCAACTAAGGAAAAAGTGTTTTCCTGTGAGTTTTAAAAATTCTTTGCTCAAGATGCTTTGAATGGATCCCCTGTGAAAATAAAGCAGCACCACCTAACAGTGTTCCATGGCAATCCAACGGTTCCAAAATGCACAGAAAAACATTAGGCATGTTATTATTTGATTTTTTAAAATAACTTTACTGAGTCAAAATAGTATTTCATTTCCAACTGTTTGAAAAACAGTAAAAAACCAATATTTCAGATTATGACAGCTATTTTCTCTGGGACATTTCAAGCACTATTTACAGGGAAAGACCTGCCCAAAAATGATCTACTGTTTTATAGTATCTGAATGATTTTGTGTATTAATTTTTAACAAGCAATTACTAATAAGCATGATTTAGTATCGTAAAAGTCATCAGTCATTGGAACAATTATGGCTCAAGAACTAATTTCTGGTCTTGCCAAAGTCAATTGGATTTTTACTTCACACAGTGTAACAGGAATTCATTCTTAGTTGTTATCTCATATAAAGTATTGTTATGCACAGAAATGAAAGCAATTCAAATATTTCTTTCTCTTGCTTTAATTATTCCTTGAGAAAACAAACATACAAATAAGAAAGCAACATACAGCCATTCAAGTTTGTGGAGATCTTCAAAGACACCAGGTTTCAAACCGGTTATCTTGTTGTTACTCAGGTATCTAAAACAAGACCAGCCAAAGATATAGAACGATGAATTAGCATCAGATGCATGAAAACAAGTTTTAAGATTTCGTTCTGCACCCCCCCCCCCCCGGTAATTTATCAGAATACTGCTGAAATTTTCATAATTCTATTATGGCAATTTTCATGCCCTTCTTTGAGAGCAAGGCAGGACTTTCTCTAGTGAGGACAATTATGTAGAACATTTTGTCTTATGTATGAGAAAACACAACAAGCTAAATTTTATATTTTCACTGTGGCAAATTTTAGGCCCTTCTCAGTTTCCTTCCGTGGAGCTATTCATTCCATGAATGTTCCCAGGATCCCATTCAGTCTTTGTTAAGGACATTAATCATAAATGTAGATACCAGAACTACGGGGAAAAAAAAAAAAAAAGCCTGAGAAATTAAGAGGGAGGTCTACTAGAAATGGTCTGGGAAAGTAATAACAGCAGCTGTAATAACAGATAATCAACCACATTCATTACAGAAAAATAAGAGGTACAACATTTTAAAGTTTTCCTTTTAAAAACACTGTATCAACACTTGTATTAATATTTTCAGAGTACTGTCCTGTCTGATAAACTTGCACAGATAGCTCTTAATCTACGTTTACTTTCTCAATCCAATCATTGAGCTAAAGCTTTGGACAATTTTGCAACTTCCTAACATTAAATCAGAGAGAGAGATGTCCATAGTGACTCTCAGAGCTCTTCCTGCTGCTTTTAACCTAAATATTCAAAAAGCAATACTTACAGTTTTGTCAAGTTATATAAACCTTTGAAAGCACGTTCAGATACAGCTCTGATTTTATTATTCTGAAGATACCTAAGATGATATAAAACCAACGACAATTGGTTTTCTCTAAGTAGCAAAGTCAAAGCAAGCATAAATAGCCAAGTAAGATCCATCACCTAAACTGAATGCACGTGTGATACTTGAAAAGAAGCTCTTAAAATAGTTACACCTTAAACTTGACAATAACCATTTCACAGCTACAGTGGTAAAGACTGCATAGGTGTTTTAAAATAAATACTGCCCCACCAGCAGATTTACAAAATCAATTCAAAGAGGTGCTTGATTTGCCTGAGATGAACAATGAAGTGGTTGGTTGGGACCCCTGTTTTAGATCCTAACTTTGCAGTTCTCACGTGTGTGACCTGATCTTTATGTTTAGCCAGAACCCTGCTACAAGCAAAATTTTGCTTCATGAGTGTCAACTTTAAATGTATTTTTGAACTTTCTGTTTATAGAATCAGAGAATTTTCAAAATGCTTTATTTTTAATATAATAAAAACATAGATGGAATCTTATTGATCATTTGTAAACTAAAGAATACTATTTTTTCTTCTGTTTATCTACTTTGATGAACTAATGAGTTCAAAAATATTGTCAACTGCAAACATTAAATCATTTTCAAATAATTTAAAAGCATCATAGTGTTATTTTATGAGTAATATTTAAGTATAAATCCTTTTAATTAAATTACAGTTGTTAAAGCATCCAGATGCATTCCTGTTAAAAAGCAATAGGAAATCTAGCACTGGCTTCTACAAAACAGATTTGTGTCAAACACTGCTCAAAGGCTTTCTGAAAATGTACAGTTATTGATAAGAAAGGTATGAAATTAATATTAGAAACAAATGTTTTCTAAGCTACATACGGATTTCTTTTAATGAAAATTTATCTTTCGAGACTTTAAGGTCATAATGGCACTTGGCTTTATGAACACAAGATGGTGCTGCAATACAGTCCAGTTGCCTTAAAAGTCAGACTTCAGTAAGTTTTCTAGGAATGTTCAGTGCCTTGAATTGGTAATGTAGGAGCCCTGCTCTAGACTTCTGCATTTAATTTTTAATTTCACTAATTCTACATAAAGCAAACTTGTTAAAAGCTATGATTTTTCAACAACATATATATCATGCATCATAAAACATAACACAGTGTTGAGTTGCCATAACAATTTGACTAGTTGGGACATTGTCAAATTGGTACCAGAAATAATTAGGAGTAAAACCAAGTGCCATGTAAGTGAACTTCCCACAGCAATCAGAAGTTTAAGTTTTCAAATATTTGTTTTGCAGAATAAATGGATTAAGTTACCTTAATTTCTTTTGGCATATTACTGTTCATTATAAATGTAACTTCATTCAGACATGATGAAAGTTTAGCATTTTTCTGGTATAAAATAGTCAATATAAAAAAATAAATATGAAGAAATTATGGTTTTGCTAAGAGAGAGAGCTCAAATCAAGATATTTGAGCCAAACAGGTTACACAAGTAGATGAGGTGCTGAAGAGTAAGACAATACAGAATTTTGAGTATCAACGGAGGGCTGGCACTTAGATGTTAAGCCCCATGTATGTGAGAGGAAGAGGATGAACATTTAAGTTGCTAAATAGATATTTTAAGTTGGAGCACTCCCTTACAGATTTTTAAGGTCTTGGTATTTCTTGAAAATGTCAGCAGAAAGTTTCCTTAGTAGATTCCTCTGAAGCGACCTGTAGGAATGAATACACACAGTAAAGCTGCTCTCCTGGCTTCCTAAAGTGCTGCCACTTTTGTTATTTCACACTGCTAAATAATAAAAGCAACATGAAACCATCTGAACATGCTACCTCTTCTTGTCTGAATATTTGTATCTATTTAAGTAGTAAGCCAAATACTTTATCACACGCACACAAAAAAATTCCATGGCCCCAGAGCAACTGACAAAATGACAGCTAAATCTAAGAGTTAAAAATATTTGAGTATAAACTAAACCACAGATTCCTTTCAAACCTCAAACGCATATAGTTTATTTCCCAGTGCATGTGTCCCTATGTCTCCATCTCCATTGGGTACTGACTTCAGCATGCTTTCAAGACCAAAAATCATTCAGGATGTGGCTGGATTAGTAGAGAGTCCATCCAGAAAGCCAGCTGAACCTACTCACTGCTTTTCCTAAAGCTGGAACCGGGCCATTGTTTTTGAAGTCATTGTTGAACCCGAGCCAACAGCCAGTTTAAATATGTATTTAACATTCCAGATCAATCTTTGCTATGAAGTATTACGGTATTTGAACACGGTCCCAACAAGGAGCACCCCAGCCACGTGTGAGCACCAAGTGGTACCAAAGAAAGATCTGTACCCCTACTCTATGGGGAAGACCCTCATGTAAGGATATGTGATGCTGCCCCCTGCTTGCTGCACAGAAAACAGCCTCTCAAACAGTGATGTGCAAACTAAGACCGTTATCAACCATTCTCTGTTCTGTTCAAAAAATTTGGCTTAGACATATGTATCTGTATGATGACCCAGCCCAGGTTAAATCATTTTAAGTAACAGCATATTCAGAGATACCAAATCAGATTTGCTCAAGCAGGTAGTTCCACTGAGTTAAAGGTTATTGACTTCAATGGCAGGAATATAGACTAGGAATATTGTCAGGATCATAGAATAATAAAAATGTCCTGAGCCTTGTGTTTTAAAAGGAAACATATATTTTGAAGATTTCTTTTGATTTCCTGAAACTGTTCCTAGCTCAAGTCACTGTTACATGAAACATGAAACAATCACTTCACACAGAGTCTTTTAGTTCCTTTCCTCTCCTTTTATGCAGGGAAAATCTGTACTTAAAACATTAAAGGACTTGTTAACAGAGAGACACTATACTTTCACAAGCACCAGCTGAGCCAACTGGTCGTAATTACAAGGCTGTAGTTGTGAAAAATTCGTAGAATTGACAGTCAAACCTGAAAAGAGCAAGAGACCACCTTCCTGCTCTACTTACATTATGGTCACATTTGAAGACACTGATGGGACAGCACGCAATTTGGCAGCATCGCAGAAGATCTCCAGCCCTTGGCAGGTACATTCTGCTGGCACAGCACCAGCCACTGCGTGAGAACAAGAACGTGGTCGTGCCAAAAAGTGAGAGGGGTGGTGTGATGGGATGTGGAGAAAAGAAAAATAGTGCAGAAGAACAGTGAGCACCAAGACAGACATAGCAGGCTGTGTTAAAAAGAAATTAAGGTGCATGTTTTTATGTAATTGATTTAGGCCTGGGAAGGCCCTAACATATAAAAGGACACAAAAAATTGTGTTACCCCCTGACTTCCGTGAAAGAGCTTGCAAACCCTCTTGAGCTTTAGGCTTGATATACAGGAATCTGTCATGGATTTTTTTTGTGGTTCTTTTTCAGATTATTTAGTCCTCTTATATTTACTAGAATGAGCACAATTCTGTCCAAGTGAAAATAGGATAAAAATGGGTCAGGAAATCTTTGCTCCCTTTGACCCTATCTCTGTGCTTTAAATTAGTGTTCATGGTAGACAACAGAACCAGAAAATCTGCAGAAAGGGATGAATGCCTGCAGAAGTGAAGGGGGTTTGCAAGAATAATTTGATATACAAAGAGGTGAATTTGAAGGAATGTTGCCTTCATTTTACTCTGAAAGTTGTGTGTTTCTCGGTCTTCTAGCGGTATTAATTTATTCAGATAAACATTTATATTAGCCTCCTCATTGGCATATGTTTGACACTTCTCTTACAGAAAATGAATCATTGTTAACTAACTGAAATTAGTTTAAATGCAATCGTTTGTCTGAGACATTAAGTCTGTTTACTATAAATGAAAGTGCTCTCTATTTCTCTGATAAGCATATTTGTTGTGTATTTCTTCCTAGGCATCTTTAGTAATAATCACACAAATAGTATCTGTAATTACTTACAGCACTCAGGTGTCTTTGTCTGAAATGCATACCGAGATTTCAGTTTACTATATTTGTCCTTTGTATAATGTTTATCAAATTGCAGAGACCATCCGTTGTTGTCCTCTAATAAAAACAAGACAAAACCCACAACACAAATAGAAGATACATTAGAATAACAATAGAAGGTAGAAATACCTTCACTACACTGAGTTGCTTCAAGTTTTATCTAAATAATATGTATTTTCCAGAACATTTCATAGACCATTTGATGGCTTTATCTTTATACAGCTGCTTAATCACACGTCTATACAGAGATGATGAGCTGCATAGTAGGAACAGCTTATTATACCCGCAACAACAACATTTTCTGTGACAATTGCACCGAAAAAGTATAATATTTCACTTCAGTATTTTTTGTTTATATAGGAGTCTAAAAATGAGACCAAACATATTTTCCTATCTCCTTAAACATGCAGGTTTGTCGCTTTGACCAGGAAACCTCAAATATTTTCTGTCTCCAACTACTTATTTCAGAGGGCTGTCTCACACTGTAATTTTTTTTTCCTGAAAATCTAAATGAAGGCCAAATGAACACTGCTTTTCAAGATAATGGGTGACATGGTATACATTCAAGTCAGTATGTTTAAGGTAAGCTTAATATACATCTTCTTAAAAAAAGCATTATTCCATATTACCAGTTTGGTCACTGTGCATAGATGTACTGGAACAGAGTGGTTTATGGCCATAAAGGTGAAAATGAAGAGCAGACCTTTCAGTTCCTTCCCACAAATGGGGATTTCCAGATACAGTGGTGCAGGAAAAAAACAACAGACCTGTTTCTTGGAAGTCTGTCATATATCTGACATCTGCAATTAAATTATGAGATAAACACTTCCAAAACAGGCAGGAATACATACCACCACCAAAAAAACCCCACCTAACTTGCCTTTAAAAGCTGTGATCTGATTTATTTTTATTAATTTGAGTCTGACCCCTCTTCAGCTTTAGTAACACCCACACTTTTTAAGTTTAAAGCATCTCATTTAACGAATATGCCCCAGTAGCAGAAATGCTCTTTTGAATGGCACTCACCAGCTGGTGAGTCAAAGCATCAGTGATAACTGAAAGCATTACTTTGTAAGGATACCTACTGTCAAACAACATTTATAGGAGAACTCTGAGGATGGCTATGTTTTGCTAGTCATTACAGTCTTAGTTTCACTTTTATGATATGCTAGCATCAGTCTTTCCCCTGCAATTTCACGTGGGAATTATTCAGTTATACTTAAATACTATTCCTCACAGACATTTCTCTATAAATCTTCATATTCAAGTAAGCATTACTACTGTATCTATTGCCTCCAAAATAGGCAGGGAGAAAAACAAAATTACTTCATTGCAACTTCCCACATTCTGAAACAGTGTCTCATTTTTCATGTCACATTACAACTCAGTTGTTTTCTCAGCTGGGTAGGAAAACGACTTTGAAAGCATTTCCCGAAGCCTGGCAGTGGAGTGTCTGCAGATGGAGCTGTTCTGAGAGGTACCTGCCGCTTTGCTGCCTAGACCGAAAAGATGTGCCATACATGGTGATACATAGATATTATGAAAGATTAAGTAACTTCAGGCAAACTACCTTTTAGCTAGTTGTTAATTCATTATGCATAAATGGAAAAAATAAAAGATTCAAAGCAACCCAAAAATCTCTGTCTTCACGAATTGCTCCATTAAGAGAAAAGACAGACTTGAAAAGTGACTTCTTCACTTCAAAACCAATGTGAATTAATTTATGCTCTGCAAGAATGCCAGCTTCCCACCCAGAGAAGACATTTAAGCATATTTTACTAACTTCCTCAAGAGCACCTGGTATGCTCTGATCTGTTAGCAATTTTGCCAGTTTAGATCGTGCAGCTGATGTTCAGAAAGAGCCTAATGTATTTTGGACAAAATGAAAGGTGTTGGCAAGCCTGCAGAAATATTGCTCCCACCTGTTTTAAATGCTCAGCAGAAGTTCAGTTTCAGGACTACCTGCAACACGGAACCTGGAATTGATGAAGCGATGAGAACAGAGCTTGCCAAGAGGTGAGAGCCGTATAAACCTACTGCCCTGCAGTTAGGGATGTAATGAGGTTGCCTCCATCAGTGTTTCTGAATATGTAACTGGACCACAACCATTGAACTTAATTTGCTAGGCTGGGCCCAGCAACTGGGATCTGAAGAAACTAGTGGGAATATAAGGCACGCAGCAGAAAGGAGATTTAAGGAGAAAGGAATCTTTCACTGTGAATTTTTAAACATACATTTGTAAAGATGTGTTAAAAATGAGATTATTCTTGGAGCATAATCATAGAAATAAATATTTTGCTGTCAGGAATACAGTCTCAAAATATTTGTGGACTTTCTAGTTTGCAATTACACTCATAGAAAATTTTTGACAACTAACCACAGATTCTGAATATATAGTTAAAAGCCATAAATTCTAATCCTCCTGTGAGCCAAAGAACATATAAAGTATCATTTTTCTGCATTTCCCTGCCTCTGACACTAAGGAGCGGACAGAGGAGATTTTATTCCACCTTTTAGCATTTTTAAAATGGTTTGCCGTGTGACAAAGCGCATACAAGAGGTGACCATAACTGCAGTTCACATCTGCAGAGAAGAAGGATGAGCAGTGCCTCCTACACTGATGGGAAGGAGGGACCAGGTCACCGCAAATGGGAAGTTCTCCAGGGTTTTCCAGGAAGTCGAGAGGCAGCTGTGTGGTTTTGGGTGGCCATAAAAGAGAAGAGGGGGAAAAAAGCACCGAGAAAGGAAAAGATAGATTATTTTGTACTGGAAGCATTCCGGTTGTCTGGAGTTTCCAGTCAGTTCATTTGAAATAACAGGCTTTTCTCACGGCATTGATTATTCTGCCTTCTACTAGAAATACAAAGGCATACCTGAATATCACAAAACAAGTTATTCAAAGTTTTCTGACCCTTGGAAATGTTTGCTTTGGGCCAAGTTTTGTGCCCAAGCCTGGGGCAGTCTTTAGTTTTATACAAACTGTTTTGTCAAATCCCAGAAGAATGTATTGTGCAAATAACTATATTTAGTACAACTGCTCAGTGAAGCACTCAATGCCAGAACTGTAAATCACTTCGTGATCATTTGAAGTTCATATGGTAGTTTTGTGACCTGTTTAACTCTGTCAAGATGAGGTTCTCCAAATGCTTTAAGAAATGAATGCTAATAGCACCAGTCTTGAAATCCCAAATCTATCACTTGGGGGAGTACAGCTCAGATGAGAAATTACTTTTTCCTGAGCCAGTTCTAAAACAGATTATGTTGGCTGCACTTCTGTAAAAATGAGATCTGAGAAAACAAGACATCAGCAAGCATTTATATACATGGGATAAGCAAAAAAAGTAATTGTAAACAGGACTTATCTGTCCACTGGATTAAAATACTGTTCCTTGCTAAAAGTTGTCAATTACCATATTTCTGATGGGAAAGAGAGTGAGAAAGAATATATGAATCCTGACAAACTACAGATTTGAATAATCTGTTCAGTGACAGATTCAAGAAAATATCAGCTTTACTCAATTTAATGTACATGTTTTATTTAGGTTAAAGCTTCTGAAAAGGATGTCATTTATACGACTTTCCCCTTCTCTTGGCCATGTCATCATCGGTTATTATGCAGAGAAATGCTATCAGTTAAATGCATAAGCATTCTAAAGAGACACTGTGTCACTCTTTGATTTTGCCTTTGCTGTTGGTGGTCATAACCCGTAGACTTATTTCTTTCTGCCAGTTGTTCACATATACTTTCTCTTGCTGTAAGAAATTATTTCAGGCTTTTCACAAAGACATATTTCAGTACAACAAGGAAAACCTGTGTCCTCCAGACAAGAAGCAATTCCTTTAAAGTGTTTAGAGATGAAGGAATATAATTGCCATTTTCCGTAGTGCTGGGGCATACTGATACAATCTAATAACTTACAGTGAGACCAAAACCAAACTGAGATTTTACGAAGTGGAGTGTTACAGTGCCTGGAGCATTCAACTCTGGGACTAAATTCCACAGCCTCAATTCACATACCCAAGTGGAAAAAAAATGAAGAACCTAAAACTGGACAGCTACCAGTTAAGGGAAAGGCAGTTTACCTCACACCAAGCTGTGTGCCACTGCACATTGACTGCATCCTGTACCTGCTGATTCATTGAAATGTAGCTTGCCTACTTCTGTGTGACAATGCAATCACCGAAAAAACAGACAGGAATGAAATCAATTCAAATAAGGTTTACACTTTACTGGATGAGCTAGTTCACACGCAAACACAAGTTTATTCTTGATTGTAAAACAACTTAATTAGTCCAGTGCGACTTTTAAGAAAATAGGCAGGCTCAAATTTCCAAAAGCTGTCTTCTCGATAGTCGATCTTTATACCTGTGAAACACTTGCATAGGGGAATTTTCCAGTTTATGTAACAATACTTTTAATCTTTATAGATTAATCCAGTTTGATCTGTTTTTCTTGAAGCATTTGCAATTTTTAAAAGTGACAGAAAAAATTAAAACGAGCTAATAGCATGAATACACCTATAAAACCTTCAGCTACCTTCAAGTTCTCCTAGCTTAGCCACAAGTCACTACAGTGCAGACCAGAAGAGACACAAGTCTAGCGAAACGTGAACGTTCCTTTCAGTTATCAAAAATAAAGATCTCAATAATGAAATAGATTAAAAGCCTCTAGAACCTCAGCAAAGCTATTCCATTTTTTGGTATTTGGACACCCTGATTACTTCAGTGATGTATACCATGGATGAATGGCAATGGCAGCAAAAATTAAGTTTGGCCATATACAAAAATTTCATGTAGAGATTGAAAATCTGATCCTTTGTCAAATATTTGCTACATTTTAAGCATGCTGCTGACTTCCAAGTGTTCTCTGCTTGCATCATAAACAGAATTTACTGTCTAGGCCTTAAAATGGAATGGTGTCTCATATACTTAAATCTCACATTTTAAGTATGATGGAAAAAATGCCATGCCAGGAAAAGATGAGACTAGCTACAACATTATTCATTATTAGTATTAATTTGAAATAGAAGTTGTCAAGATCCTCTGCAATGTGGTGAGGCAAAAATGGGAAATTCAGACCTTTTGAAATTTCTCATCCCTTATGAGTAATCTTGTAGTATTGAAACATATATCTTTTGTATAGTTGTTCTGAAACACCTCATAGAAATTTAGTTTCTGCTATGGAAATCTAGAAGATGATTTAATGAATCTACAGAACTGTAATCATTCTCTGTAAGTTTATAGACCTTCAAAGAAACACATATGAAAACAGCACGACATCTATATAAATTATTATTACTTTCATCCTGTTGAATTTTATACGTCCTTTTAAAAAAGAGACAGTATGGTATAACTTATTAAACAAGGCAAGGCAGTCACCAGATGACTGCCTGTCACATAGTAACAGACGAGGCCTTTGCTTTTAGAGTTAAATAGGCGCAAGACTTCAAACAGCCGCTCCCTGCCCTGTTTTTTTCAGAAACCTGTGTCTGTGATTTCCAGTCTACGAGCTAGACAGACCTTAACAAACATCTAAAAATGAAATTTGCAACTGGGGAGATGAATGCTGCCTTTTGTTCAGAGACCTCTTAGGCCTGGGAACAACACAATGGTAAATATATTTAGCCAGTGAAGAACTCCTCCGGAGAGTCAGAAACATCTTAAATTAAATCTGCAAGCCTGTTCTTGCTTCACTGGACTGGAAAAATGTGGCTATGACACTGTGATTAAAAAACAAATGCAGACACACTACAACCATTGCTTAACTGCCAAAAAAACAATTTTGCAGAACTATCAGCAAAATTGTCCAGAAGCCAAATTTCTAAACACTGAGGAAACTTGTGCTCTCAAAATAGCTCAGGCTACTTTGTTCCATTAACTACTCTACATAATTAAAGACCTTGCTTGTGAAAAAAGATAAAACGAAACACTCTAACATGGGTTCCTTCCATTCCCCTTTTATTATTGCTAGTATGTAGAGTAGTAGTCAAATATGTAACAGTAGTTGCTGTTTTTTTTTAAAGCTCCATTCACAGTGAAACAATCCAGCCTACAGAGGTGCAACAGGTTAGGCCCAACAAACACGATTTTGGTTTTGAAATTAATAAGAATTCTGCTTTCTGCATTTTTAACAATTCTTACATCACCATAATTTTATTCTAAATATGATTTATGCCTGTGTTATTTGCACATAACTATTTCCTCTAGAAATTTACTAGTAATAAATGAAGAACCTATTTCAGCAACCCGTTTTGAAAAGAAGCATGAGAGCTATTCAGTAGTGTGAAATGGCAGTAACCCTAATTTTAAATAAATTCTAAACTGTATCTACTCAATTCCAAATTAAGTTTAAGAAAAGAAGAATCAGGGCATTTACTCATGAGAGTTATGTATACAGACTGCACGGGAAGATACTACTCCCGTTTCTGTGACAAGTTGCAGGAGGTCACAACCTAGATTTCTTCATCTCATCTAGGGGAAAAAAAATAAAAAAGAACACCCACTAAAAAAATCACTGCTAGCACAGTGCTCCCAGTGTTATCCAGTACTATTTAGGAAGGCTGGCATACAAGTCACTGTCCTGGTTTTGTTAAAAACAAGACCAGTTTCTCTTTTAGAGAATTTTCCTTTCATCTAAGTTCTTCTATGTAACTGCACTTTTCTGAAGTTGGATACATGTTTTTCCAGACATAGCAATGGTACGCAAGATCACTGATAAGAATGCACATCTTGTAAGCAAGGAGGGGCGAACTGAACAGGTGACTAAAACTGACCAACTAAGTATTCCATCCCATGCATGTCAAACATCACATAAAGGTGGGAGATCACGAGGGTCTCGCTCTCTTTGACTATGGCCAGCATCTGGAGAGGACCCTGTCTGTCGTCCCTGTGACCTGAGGCCTAGTGACAGACTCTGCATCCATGAATCCAGTTCCAGTTTGCTGCAGAGTCCAACCCAGGACTTCCGGGTGCCTGCCCTGCAGCTGGTGGAGCAGTGCGGAGACAGGAAATTCAAAATTGGTTTTGTATATTTTGTATTATTTTCTCTATTTTATTAGTAGCATTAGTAAAACATTTTTAACTTTTTCCAACTTGCAAGTCCTCTCTCTCTCTTTGCCCTCCTCTTGCCTTTCCTTAGTGGGGCGAGGGGGCTGCATGGGGGGGGAAAAAGGGGAGAGGGTTAACAAAGCATCTGCCATGGTTTATTGTCGCCCTGCAATGAAACGGTGACAGTCACAAACATTGGGGTTTTTTTAAGCATCTGAGATTTTCATTAGTTTATTAATTTAGGTAAGTTATGTTTCTTTGCTCACTGAAGATACTGGGAGCCTTTCCACTGATTTTAGTGGAGTTAGTCCAGGTCAGTTTTCACCAGGCTCAGCCTTGCTTTAAAAGACATGTTTGTGGCCAAACACCCAGGTAGTGTGACTGAGGATTTCACGTCGCTATTATTGTTTGCATTCTAAATTAGAACAAAACATCGTAAATCCAAGAGCTACATAGATTTTTGACTGCATGTTTGAGTACTATCAAACCCTAATGGAAGCTAGGAATAACTTTAAAATCTGAAAGCAGGACTATTTATAAAGAAATCAGTGCACCTACACTTTACATCCAAGGGATTTTCAGAACTTGCAACTACAGGATGCTGACACACAGTGCCAAATGTGTCAGAGACAAAGCAGTAGGGCTTAATCTTAGACTTCAAAGCATATCGTAAAATGTGCTTTCAAATTGGCCAGGTAGGATGTAAGTTCCAGAGTTCACCCTGAAAGGAGAAAAGCTCAGTACCTTTTGAGACCTGATTATGTTTCTATATTTCTCCATTTACAACTTTGTACCAAGCTAAATTCAAGAGCTGGTGGGTGCTTTTGGAACAAGAAACTTGAGCTATGATACAATGCAATTTACTGGGAGGCTTTTCCCCAAGAACTGGCATCATATCAGCATCACAGCTAATTTGCAGTTAGGATGAACAAATCATGCTGACTATCCAGCAGAATGGCTGGAATATTAGGGTCAATTGCAACAAAGATCTTAGAAGATCACCCAGGAAAAATAAATATTCAGTCTCAGTGACATAAAATTTAGCTGCAGACCTTCATTTTATGTTTATTATTTTGACATGGAGAGCGTGGTGGAAGTGAAGGAGGAAGTAGATTTGAATGCAAGTCTTCACTATAACATTTTTCTTTAGGCTTGAGATAGTGCTTTATCATTACTGAATAAAATAATTAGTAAAGGAGCTGCTTTACCTAGCTGTGGTTGAGACACAAGCATTAATAAATAAATAAATAAAATTCTGAATTCCCATTGTGGTCTACACTGATTTTTTTCCCCTCTCCACACCTGTTGGGTTGAATGTTGTAGACTGGCCACCTCAAAGCTCCAGTTCAAATCTATGCAAGATGAAAATGTGCGAGAATTTAAAAATTGAGATAATTATATTACCTTGTGGTTAAGATTAAAATTTCCAATGGTACTGCATGAAACTATTACTACACTGGAATAATATCGCTTTGAATTGCTTTTCTGTGACCAGGAGCAATGGCTTCAAAAGAAAACTAGTTGTAAATTTAAAAAAAAAATAGTTAGAAGGAACCAAATATAACTGCTAACATAAGGCAGGCATACTAAAGTGGCCATGGAAAACTGCAGCAGAAAAAATAGCCAGGTAATTTCTTTCTCTTAGGAGCTAATCAATGAGGCTTCTTTTCTTGGATTTTAAGCAAGATGGATAGTCACAAAACAGACCTGTCCCTCAAAGATCCTCATACCAACTACTGTATAGGGACATTGCAGAAAATCTCACCAGGGCGTTCATATTCTCAGGCAAGGAAGCGACTCCTCCTTTGGTCAAACAATGAAGTTTGACTGCAACACCAGTATTTGAGAAAACATTACTCCTGAATGTGACCTTAATGCATTACACACAGCATGCATTCCTGAATGAGAATATGAGAAAGACACTAACAAGATATGAGAAAAACACTAACAGTGTAGTTCTCCCAGTAAGTCAATACAATGACTTTATCTTTTGTGATTTAGGCTTTCAGAAATTGAAGCCAGCTTATTCTTGAGTCACTATACCCAGAAGAGGATTTAATATTGCAGCTGAATTGTCTTGCAGGCTATACTGTCTTCTACATCCCATCATGAAACTGTGTAAATTCCAATTACCATTTGATCAAGCTGCACATTTTCAGCAAGTCCTTGTACATTAGACTTTCTAGTACTAAAAATGAAACATGGATAAAACAACTGTTTATGGTGCTTGCACTTAAACATAACAGACGACTACTGTCAGCAATTTCTGCCACCAAAGGGCAAGATAATTACAGAAGAATAATAGAACAAGAGGATTTTGATTACTGTCAATGGAAAGTATGTTTATGGCACCAGCAAATTACATAAAACTGGGAAATGCTGCAGGTCTGTCATATGGGATTCTAATTACAAGTGACTTTCATACGAAGTAAGATGCTGAAATTTGATGGGCATAAGAATAAGATACAGCAACATGTAGAAAAATCAGCTTCACATATATACAATGAGAACAACTATTTTCAAAACATAACTGACTTTGCTGAGAGCAGTTTCGAAAAATGCCTTTACCATATTTTGTTTGAAATTTTTTCAGAAAATTTATGTTAGTCTACATAGCTTGAAAGTCTCACTGGAGGCAGCGTGTGAGGCAGGGCTCCATACATCTGGCTGCCCTCCACAGCTACAGGCAAACTACTAAGGAATAGGAAGTCTAGTTTCCCCAGCTGCCATGTATCAGTAGCTGTGAAACTATCCAGGCTATTAGTATGCTGACAATACTAGTAAATAAAATGTGCAAGTGTTGTTTTTCTCTCCCTGTGGTGATAGCTTTCAACCAAATGGCTAAGCTCTCTTCTCACAAAATGCAGGGAGGCCTTTCCTAAAGTATCTCAGGTCTGTGCCACCCTCTGTGCTGTGCCCAGGCAGCGCGAGAGATGCTGCTCAGCACAGACTAAAGCTGTGCCAGGGTCACGCTCACAAATCAGCAGCATGGACAGGTAAGTGCCATTGCAGAACCCATGCCCTCGTCCTACTCAGTTTGCAGCTGGGGTAAAGCTTGTGAACCAAGTCAAGTTCACAGCTACCAGCTGGTGGGGCCACGAGGGACAAGGATGACAGCAGCAGACAGTGGTAGCCTGATGGTCTGTATTCCCTCAGACTTTGACATTTCCAAACCCTGAAGTCTGGTAGCAGTACAGCTCATACAGCACACTCATACAGTTATGGTTTTTCTCTTGAGCTAGGACATAAAAGATTTCTGAAAAATCTTCTAAATTACATTTCCCAAGCAGCTTTAAAACTCGAATTAAGCTCAATAGAAACTCTGTTAGTTCATACGTCCACCTTTTCTCAGCAGAGGTCTTTGCTAGATCACGTACGTCCATTTGTACACACCAAAATGACACATGCAAACAAGTTCAAAACAGGGATAAAAATGGGATCAATTGATACCATACACAAAAAGAAATGTGGTCCTTCCTTCCTAGCAACTGATTTGTTAGGTGTCTTTATTATCTAAACCAAACACCTGCTGTATCTTCTGCAAAACTTTTAACTTTCCTATTCATAACACTGTGCAGCTCTCAAATTAGTGTGAGCAGTGCACGGGTTTCAGGTGTTAGACAAAAAGAAAGGTCTCAGCCACATACCACAGTTGTCTTCATCGGCCCGGTTCCCGCAGTCATCCTCACCATTACAGTGAAGCTGTTGGGGCAAACACTTAGTGATATTGCCACACGGGAAGTAGCCCAAGGGGCACCTGACCCCAACTCCGTAAACATGATCTTCCAAAGAGTCACAGATGACTAAACAGAAACAAAAAGAATATGGTTACTTTAAGATATGCTCTTGATGTTTAATAATCATTCAGATTATGCTTTTATAAATACTAATTTCCATTTCAACATGAATATCAAGTGATAAATACATATTAGTCCATTGGACGTGCAACTACAGTAGTATATTAAGTACCTGTTAACTTGGCACGAAACATTTATACTGTCAGCTAATTAAAATTGGCTTTGATATAAAGCAACCAGGTAATTCCTCCCCATGCATCCTAGGACTAAGCTGGAAACACTAATCATACAAGACAAATGACCTAAGGCCACTCTTTAAAAGGATTGCTTCACACTAGAAATTAATTTATTATAGCAATATACCAGATAAACTGTGCAGATATGGATTATATTAATTTGTGCTGAAATTTTAGGCCCAGAGAGATAAGTCCTCTTTATACAAAGTCAGAATTACACATTTTTAAATGTATTCTAATTTTAAAGCAATTACTAGATGTAAACTGATCAATGTTCAAAGAACAAGGAAAGTAAGATCAAGTCTATGATGTGGTTTTGCTGAAGAATGAGTAAGATGACATAAAGGTGCTGCTACGAACCCTTTGGAAGAGTTGTCAGCCTGCTCCAAAAAAATTGGGTATATTGTTCAGAATCTATCAGTCTGAAGTTCATATACACAGATGCTGTTCTGGTAAACTCATGCTTTACAGGAAGTAATTTCACAGAAAATGGGAACTTCATTCAAGCAGCGCTGAGGGAAAGTGTAGAGAGATGCTGATGAGTGACAGCCAGTGCAGCTGGAGGACTCAACTTGTCCTCTGTTCCTCAGTTCTCTGCAATACAGTAGCTCCTGTCACCCACATCTGCAGATGCACGATGCTTTACCAGTCCCTCCAGCGCACCTGAGGGACAAATTCTGCCACCACCACTTTTTCCAGGGTAAGCGCAACTGATCTACTGCTTTTGTAATGGACTGCAGGGTCCCAACTCAGATTTCTTGTCATACAAGATCAGCTTCCTAGGACCATACAATTGAGTTTTAAATTACTCTGGAATGCAATTTGTTCGGTCTCCAATATATCAGAAATGGAGGAAAGCACCATCAGCACAGAACGTTACCCTGTGCTCTTTGCACTCCCAAAGCTTCAGTAAGCCTACCTAGTCGAGTACCATTCTGCAAGGGCCTGCTAATTTAATTTCTGAAGTGCTTTCAGAAAGGAATATCGCTTCCTCATTAGAGCTAGCATTTGACTTAGTGGACACTGTCACCAAAAAATCGAGATAAAAATTCCAATATAAACTACATTTTAAGTTTCATTGCTGTCTTACAGTACTTGAAATACTCCATACAAACTTCATTAACTGTGATGCGATGCTTGTTCAGAGAGTGAATTGCCACTTCTGAAACATGCCACTATTTTTCCTGGCTATTTTCTTAAGACAAAAAATACATATATTTTACACAACTTTTTCAGATTAATAAGGAATGTTATTACACAACACCTGTCACAATCTGAGTAACTACTGAAATACCTGGTAAAAGGCAAGAATATAGAAAAATTAAACATAAATGAAGAAAACCCCACCAACCCCTTACATTTTGTCAAGCATTTTACCCTACACATTGGAGACATATTCAGACTGAGCTGAACTTTGTGCTTAAAAGATCTGATCTAAATGCAGTTTACATTTCAAATGATGGTGTTTATCTTCTCACAGTACCATTAAATTAGTTTTGATATAATTTTCCAAAAATATTATAAAGTAGTCAAATAGTATTAGTCCCTGGACTAATTAATGAATTTACTGTCATAGTTTAGAAATCATTCTTTGTGAAAGAGTAAATAATCTCTCACTGTGTTTAATGTTTTGAATTCTCTGTAAATTTATAGCCTTGATGATATCTATTCTGAATCTCTGCATTACTCATTTTGTGCTATGTCGGATTACTGTGGCATGCAAACATCTGCCTGGGAAAGAAGATATTAATAACAAGGCATCAACACTTCAGGACTCCATCCTAGCTGAATCACTGAAAACACTGGTCTTTGTCCATTGACTTGTTAAAATCACTTTGTTTATGCAAAAAAAGACAGAAGTTTGGACCCTGCAGATTTCAGGAGATTTATGAATGGAAAACCCCTCAGCCCTCTGAGGAAATATTTGGCAAAGCTGACAAAAGTAGGCAGGAGATAAGATAGTAAAATTCACTGTAAAATGCTAGATAATATCCAACTAATTATCTTTTGGATCAAGGAAATTCAAATGGTGTCTTTTACGTGAGGAAAACGGATAAAGTTATCACTGCAACAACAGTAACAAAAAATTATGCTTCTTATTTTGCAAATACGAACTTTACTGACACTGGAGTTTATTTTGCCAAGATAATGACCTATCATACTCTCTTTATCATGTAGTATTAAAGGTGTCGACTTTTCTACGTGCTATTGATTTTCCACTATAAAAAACCTGAACCACTCTTCCAGTATCTTGCTTCATTGCTCATTTTTTTTAGCAGCTGATAGAGTATCTCTAAAAAATATTGATGAATGATTATTTCATCAGGTCAAATCACTGGCTGTTTCATATTAGTGTTAAATCAAGAAGAAGAAAAATGTTATTTTGTACTCCTTTTATTAATCCATAGGTTATGTTTCTGTTCCTATGCGTATCAAGCTTCAAAGGTACCTTTGTTGTTTTATAGGTTCTCATTCACAGCTCATCCAGGACAGAACACCTCAGCTTTGATTCTTACTGCCAAACTAGCATTGTAAAAGCACAAGACCCCCTATAACACAGAAGTACCACTAGCAAACTATATAAAAAAAACAAAAAATGATGTCCTTCAGAGATATGGCAAATGTAGACTGATAGATAAAAGAAGATTAAAAAAAAAATTAAACTGTGTATGAAGAATTTAGCTACAAAGGTAGGAACTAGAGAAAAGGTGGAACTCAGAACAGATTTGTTTAGGTCTCAGTTGTGAAGATGAAAAGTATAAATCCATGACAGATTTGACTACGTCAGAACGTTTGCTTTCATGGATTCTCCAAGTAAAAAAATCTCTGCTTCATATACCTGATACAGAAATTTATCTCCTGCCCTCCAGTGACAGAGTGAACTTCATACATTTCAGCTTTACTGTACCAACATTTTTTTTTTCCCCATAATGATCAGAATAAACATTCAAGTATTTTCAAGCTTTCTAGAACAAATAGAACAGAAATAGATGAACTTGTATCAGTACGAATGGCAAAACCACAAACAAACATCTTTCTGACAAGGTGTTTGCCCTCTCAATAAAGAATAATGTTCTATCCAATAGCTCAGATTCATGATTCTGGAAATTAAATGTTTCTGACTATCAAGTACATAGGGTCCTTCTCTGTCCCCCAATTCTTCTCAAGCTTCCAAAAAAGAATCAGGAATTAATGTCACACACCTTTCAAGCTTGTCCAGGCCTGCTGCTTTGATGCACTTATTGTTAAGACAGACATCTGTGATCTTTCCTCTAGCTTGAAAAAAGTGGATAACTCTTTTCCTGCTACTCTTTAAGGTATAAGACTAATTTACCACTGCTTTCCTTTTTTTAAAGGAATAAGCAAGAGCTGGGTTGTCATCTAGTATAAAACAGTACGGTTCTTACCTCAGCTGCATTAATGCAGAATCACTATGGAAAGAACACAGTGGCCCCTCTTTAGGCTCTCATAAAATGAAATCAAAAGAGGGAACACATATGGGAAAGCCAAGAACAAGATATTCCCAGGAGAACGTGGCTTTCCTTCCAACTAAATTGATTCATGAAACTCACACTTTCTGTGAATTCTTTGAAAAATGGCACAAAGTTTTGAAAACAGAGGTTGGGTCACAAATGCTGTTTGAGAAACCAAATAAGGGACATGTGCACTAGAAGAATACAAACTTCACACAACTACTTGTAGCTTCTGTAAAACAAGCGAATATGAGTCTGCAATGGGAAAAATACTGCGTTGATTACACTGAGTCACACACAATTAAACTAATCAAAGCAGTATTATTCGTTGCTTGGTACTTGCTAGTCACAACGGTCTCAGCTGTATTGCTTATAGGTTTAAATAAGGGTATATCATAGTACCAGAAAATATTTTTGTATTCTCAAAAATTTAAATCACATGAAGAGTCATTGTAACAAGTCCAAAACGACTCTCAGATTCCACCGGCCAAATAAGGTAACATGTTTTTCTTCACTTCGAGTAAGTTATCAGTTTAAAAGTATTTGGGATGAGGAAATGCAACTATTTTTAAAAAGGAGTCCTTAAATGACAAGGACTGAGGAACTGCCACAGTACTGAAGAATCCATCTTGTACTTACTATTACGGAAAGTTATTTTACCTACAAATCCTCAAGTTTTTCAAATAGACCAACGCAAAGTTATTTAATGGTGAGACTTTTCCTACCCTCCCATAACTAATTTTAGTTGCTGTACTTCTAGACACAAGGGGAAATGGGCTGGAGCAAGAGAACTGAAAATTTTCGTTTGAAATGCTTGCTTTGAAAGGGTATGTTTTCTTCAACTAAAATAGAAAGAGGCGACAAAGAAAACATTAAAGTTGAAATTGATTTTGCCCACCATTTTTTTGCTAACTGGAATACTTCAAGATGACAGTGGATTAAAAATTCCTTTTCTGCTGAAAGTTATTTGAAGGGCATGTGAACAGGCTTTGAAAAACAGCATAACATAGAGGAAGACACATCATAGGCCTGTAACTTTTATTTTCAAAAGATAAATAATCAGAAAAAGTGTATAAAACAAGTTTATAACTATGAATTCCTTTGAATTAAAAGATGGTTAATTAATGATTGACAAAGAATAGTACTGACGAGTGGTTGGCCAACTCTGATCAGAACCATTTGAATCACAAATGGCAGAGAACAGAAAAATCAAAAAGATCGATTTTTTTTTTTAAATACTTATCTCAATTTTTCCATTACAAAAATATGCAGCAGTGAACAATATTTATTTCAGTCTTACATGAATTTTCCTGGTTTTGTTCTGGAATATTCAACTTCTTCCTACTAAAAAAGAGAAATTTTTAGCAATTTATCATAAACTAGGATCAAGTTAGTCTAGTGCATTTCAGGACAGAAATACGAAGTTAAGTTCTGTATACATAACTTATTACAGTTTTATCAGTCGGAATGCTTTTTTTTTTCCAGCATGTAATTTTATAAAGACTCTCCTAAATCTGAAACTTCTTTTAGGAAATGCTTTCTAGTGATTTCTGTCAATATGTAATGGGAATCCCATACTATTAAAAATTATTTTTATTAGCATTTAAAAACTGTCCATAAATAACATATTGAAAGTAGATTCTAGTTTCATACAAGAATTAAAAAAAAACCCATTCAGTTTATGCACTTGAACTTTAATGCTGTTAATGTACACATTTGGAATAACTCCTTGGGTGAAAGTTGTAGACCTTAATAGACCTTGCTTTAGTGGCGACAGATACTTTATCATTCATGAATCCTTGAAACAAAGCATCAGTGGCTTAAAAGAATTAAACATCTGCACAGGATCCCCACAGGAGTATAATTAAACTGTTATCACTACAACTGCTTTTTCTGTAATTTGCTCCTCTCCTCATTCACTAATTGTTCAGCTTTGATGTATATAGCATTTTCTGAATACAAACATGATCCTATGCTATACAGATAATGTTACATTTTATTAGGTGCAAGTGACACAATGCTGTTTATTCAGAAAACCAAATGGTTGCAACAGCTTCATTTCTAAAACACCAGCAATTTTTAATATTTTGGCTGTTGCCGTTGCAACCAAAATTACATTTTCAGTTTTATTGCATTACATTTATCTTTAGTAGACCATATTAGATGTCATTCTAGGAATACGTAGTACTTTAGCTACACACATAAGTTTATGTCTGACTGTATAAAATGTTTTGTTTCATTAAACACAATATAGTGCAAAGGATTTCAGCAGAAAATATGTGTACATTATGACTGCCAATCTGGTTGTTATTTTGGATTTTGATTTCATATAGTACCATTATGTCTTGCTGTGTGTTTCACATTGCTTTAATTTCAGGAGCATTTTCCAAAGCAGATAATTTGTAGTATCTTTTGGAAAGTACAGACTCCAATCTCATAACAACATTATTAAAGTTAGTTATCAGTTTTGCCACAGATAATTCAGTCTAATTAATCCAGCTATAGTGCTGGAAGATCCTTTTTGTATAACTGCCAGATAAATCTGCTCCAGGGCCAGAAACTGCCAGTAGAGCAATTCAGACTGGTCACGTGGCACCTTGCCAGAGGATTTGGCTCTCATACCTTTTATTAATTTGTCTTTTTGTTCTGCTTACATAGAACTTAGAGTAAAAAGGTTCTGTTGCACAGAAAGAGCTGAAAGAGATAATATTATGTGAAAAAGCCCCAGTATGAAGTACAACGAATTTTATTCAGAGGATGAGGCTTCAGCACTATTTCTAAGAAAGACATAAATTAATGAGCAGAGTCAAACTCCCCTTTTCTTCCTCTCCCTAAATACAGAAAATTTAAATGATGCCTGTTGTCTGTTTAGAAATAAATTCTTAGTATTCTGACATAATTTCCAATAGAAAATACATTAAAGTACACTTTCCTTTGCCCTAGTGTTGTTTTGCACTGGTGTAACTCCTTTGATTTCACTGATTTCTTTTTCATGCTGGTGCAATATCAAGTCTGAAGCTGGACACATGAAACACTAGGGTTTTATTTGTGTGGCCCTAGACACAGAACAAAGATCAAGGCACTAATGTAAATGTATTAAATACATTGTACCAGCCAGTACCATCCCACCTGAAACACCCAGAAAAGGCAATGGCTGCCACCAAAATCAAGGAAAACTCCCCTCCCAGGAGCTGATTTTCTTCTTCCCAGCCATGGAGGAGTGCATTTGGGCAGGCTCTTCAAGCTCCAAAGATCAAAGAAGTCTGTTTCAAATAATGTTTTTTTCCTCCTTTGAAACACTGAATTTGTAAGAGTTAATGATTTAAAGACATGCATGAAAGAAAAAAAAAAATCTCTAAGCTTTACACAAGGCACAGCAACTTTGATTTTTTGATGTAATCCTAGGGAAAAAAAGTTTATTATTTAGCAGTATTTCCCGTTTATCTTACATTTTTCTGTTATCTCATAACATGCTCAGTAGTGAGCTAATTAAGTTTTTTTCATCTTCTTTTTTTTTTTTTTTTTTTTTTTTTTTNTTTTTTAATCTGATAATTTAAAATGTACTTTAGCCAAGAGGATCAAGAACAGCTGGTTATCAATAAATTAGTGTCCCTCAAGTAACAATATTTCACCTCATCTAGGTAACCAGCATTTTGAATTTAAATACATAATGATAGTAATTAGAGATTACTGTAAAGAAGTTCAGTTCAGATTTGTTGCTTTGCACAAGTTAACCCAGCCAGCCATATATATGTAAGCAAAACTGAAACACTGATTAATGAAAATTAAATTATTTAAATTAACAAACACTTTGCTGAACTTTTCTTCAGTCAAAAAAGGGAAAACCGTCCTTCCTTTTTTTCCTTTTTATTCTCCCAACTAAAAATTGCATGACTTAGCTGTGACTTCTCTCACACCATCTTTTGTATGCTCTTGTGATAAGGAAAACAAACAAACAACCAACAACAAAAAAACCACTCCGGACTGGCAGAATGAATATTTTGCAGCACTGATGATAGCAAAATAGATTTGACAAACAGCCTGACCACAGGCTGAGGAGAACCTGATGGAGAGCAGTGGGAGGTTTTATTTTCTCTTTCTCCATCTTCTTTTGCTCTTTGGTCTCTTATTCTGCTACAGGGTCACTTAGACTAAGCAAGCTGCACATCAGCCACAATTTCAGAAGCTACAATATTTTTCCTCTTCTCCCAACTAACACAATCTTAAAGAAATCTTCCCAAAATACTCTCAGGTAAGCTTTTTCTATCTCAGACACCAGAGAAAGAAATGGAAAAAAAACATTTTGAGAGCCTTATACAAAGTATTTGAAATATGAAACATAATTAATTTTTTTTTTAAATTTATTGCACCTTTATTAAAGACTAGAGGGATTCTAGTGATAGTTCTTACAATGGAACTAAGCCAACATAACTTTAAATGAAGCTCTGAAGCATAATTAAGATTAATTTTGTAACAATAAAAATATGTTATTTCTTGGTGAGTCTGAGACAAGATTGTCTGATAAATTTTATTTATTCACATACTTTTGTTACTAAGAACCCTTTATAACTATTAGGAATTTAAATTTAATATAGAACCTCAGGTTCAGATTTGGGAGGTTGTGCCCTATAAATCTATGAGATTCCACCCTCCTGAAGCATTATAAAAATTGAATCCTTTGTTGTTCTGTTCTGAAGTAAAATAATTTGAAAGTATTTTAGAGAGTTCATGGGACTATTATGTGAAAAACGAATTTGCAGACATTGTGCTTAAATAAATGCATTATTATTGGATTCTGACTCATGAATATTTGGTTCAATTTAAAAAACACAAGTTTTCCAATCTCTACTATATTTTACTACGAGTAAACTTAACTCACCAGTACAAATTGTGGCACTGCAGTTGAAGTGCCATAAAACAGATATTATCTCAAACTAATAGGATTTCTGACTTAAAGTGAATAATGTTAACTGATCTTGAACCATGACTGGAGACATCTGGCTTATTTCTTCTTTTGCAGGTTATATAGAAATGTGCCTATGGATTAAGATTTATAGATTTTAAGATTCTAACGTTTAGATTTTATACAATTATTAATGTAAAGAAGGAAATTGTGCATTAGCAGGACATAGGTGTAATTTATCCGGATATTAACTTTTCTCAATCAAGTTAGAAACGATAATAAGAAACTACATTCAGAAGTTCATCTCCATTTTAGATGCAGTTTGACTAAAAAACGCATTTGCATGGATTACTGATGGATTTTGCCTCTACATAGTCTATTGCTCCACCTTCTCTTCCTTTTGACCCCACTTCATCTACATGCGCTCATAATGATGCCCATTCCTGACACCAAGTTTTCCTTGCCAACACAAATGAAAGCATGCTCTGAAACATGGCTTAAATTGGAGTAGTGCTATCACGATCCATGTCTAGCACGGCACACGAGGCAGGACACAGGGCTGGGAGGAGGAAAGGTTTGCTCCAAAAGTGATCAAACTGAGAAGAGGGAGTATTGGTACACAGCTCTCTGTTACTGGACATCACAATCTGGCTCAATTCCTTTCTTCTCTCTCTTTTTTTTTTTTTTTCTTTTGGTAACCTACAAGATCATATCCCAGTACATAAAACTACTGTTGACATAACTGACTAGCAAAATTAAATCCTTTGTAACTTGGTATCATTTTAAAATATCTGTTAAATTCACCAAAGTTGTGTTATTGCAGCATACACTCAAATTCTGCCACATATCTTTAAATTTCGTACATTTCTGCAAATGTACCTCCATATAACACTAGACACATTTTACCTACACTTTGATTAGTCTTCTAATGGATTGCTGACATGCTGCTGCTTAGTCTACAGTTCAGCCACTTATAAATTACAGTAATAAATTCAGTCATATGGCTACAATAATTAGACATCCCATATTTAAGTCCTCACAGACGGCCTAGATTGAAGTTTAGAATATGGCGTGAGGAGCTGAGATGCCAACATATGTATGGCAAGTGTTTCTGCTAATTTTAGGTTCTTATTTTCAGAGTCAGCTTCACAGATTAAAGCACAGCTTCTACAGATTTCAGTGGCAGCTGTGAAATGAACACTGCCACGTCAGGATTATCAAGCCAAAACACTAGAAAACCAGCCATATAATTATTGCCCATTTATGAAGCATTTAGAGCATCACTGTTTGGGCAAGAAACAGGAACAGAAATCAGTTTTCTGCAGCAGAGTTCCATTGCCTTCATCGCATGGCCACATTTTGTAATCCCCAGACTCATTCACATTTTACCTTCTACAGCAAATGGATAAGGGGTTACACAGGCAGCATAGTTCACTATATATTTCTGATTCTTCTTCAAATGTAGTACATGAAGAACAAGTTCTTGTGGAGCTATAGCATGAAGAAAATATGGTATTGTGAACATAGGAAAAATTAAGATTGTAACCTTCGTCTTGATTCCTAAGCACTGAGCTTGCAAAATTAATAATGTGCTTTGATATAGGTAGCATCCTAGGATATTAAAAGAGGAAATCAGCTCTCCTCTGACATAACATGATACCCTGTGGCATCACGAGTCCAAAACCTTTAATTCTCCAGACTTTTGGTGTTTGAGAGGGTGGGGTGATCTAATGGCATTAGCTACCAGACTCTGAGCAGAGATGTCGTGCAGCAGGAGGAGACATTTTGCAAGGAGGCAGTAAGCACCAGGACAACTTTGTACTGCCTTCTGGCTTTGTAGCAGGGTGCTCACCCCACCAAGCAAAAATCCTTTTTCTGCTCAGCGTTGCCTTTTCCTCTCCCTGGCTGCTTACCTCACTGCCAGCCTTTCTTGCCTAACCAATACCTGCCTCCCATCCTGTTGTCTCCTCCTGTCCGTATAGGGTTTTAGTTCTGGTCTCAGGATCCCAGGACTTTATTCTTCAGACAATTCCCTCTCTCAGACCTCCTTCACTGTATTCTGCTGGCTCCCTTGCACACATCCCTTTCCTCAGTCTCTATCCTCCCAGTCCAATAGTCTTTCTGATTTCCATTTTCCCTAAGTAGCATTAGCCTTTTCCCTCACCTCTCTACTCCCTTGTTCCACCTTCCTCTCCCTTTAGCCCCTGCTTTCAGTCTCCTCACTCAGTCCTTCCCAACACATTTTCACCTTCTCTCTTTTTTAGACACAACCACAATGACTTCCTGATCCTCTCAGCTACCTACAGCTCCCTGCCTTGAACTTCTCATTTCAAAGTCTGATTTGATGGCTTCAAAGTGTAGGACATGTGGCACTGCCAGGAAACATTCATTGAGGTTACAGTTCCTCTGGTGAACTTCACATGGGTCTCTAGCATCCAGGGGCACCCATTAGAGAAGGTTAATTTTTACACTACTGGAACTAAGGCTTGAATCACCTCATCAGCTCTAGTGGATGGCCAGTCAGAGAGCTGTCTCTCAGACACAGTGATTTTGTAGTGGAATACTGTAGAAGGTCTTATTCATTTAAGAAAAGCCATTGCTTAACACAAGATTCCCAGAATCATTCAATGTAGGCAAAGTACCAATTCCTTACTTTCTGAAAAATTAAAATGATTTAGGTAAAGCTTTGCTTGTCTTCTCATTTAAGGTGAAAAGAAAGCCCCATTGCACATAAAATTTCAGAGCACATGGTTCAAGTTTGGTGGACTTCCTATAAACACAGGTTTGCAAGTTGGGTAACCCCTAGTGCTGTTAATGGGGAGATGCAAGCAGCCTTGCCCATGCAGCACTTGCAGTCAGACCAGCCGGTGCAGATGACAATGATCTAATTTTCACAGTTTAGTTTCAGTTTATCACTTAGTCTTTTCACTACCCTCTAACTGACATGAGAGGAAATTTTCCTCAGGAAATAATCCTCATCCCTGATTTTCTGTAAATACAGGATTTTTTGTTGTACACAGAGATACAGAAGATGCACATTATTCTTCTAACCACAGGGAAGCCAGTCAAATTAATGTCCAAGTTAAATGAAAGCAAAGAGAAATTACAAAAAAATTATTATCGCACAACCATTATTTGAGCTTCTGTGATTTCACTGAAGTAATTTCCCTTTCCTATTTAAAAATCTGGAAGAGATCTTAGAATTTGTTACAAACTATGTAAACAAGAGCACTACCCTACACAATCATAAACCAGCACTTCTCCAAATGATTTGGGCTGGTCTCTTCCCCATGTTTGACAGAAAGCATTTGGTGTAAGAGATCTTGGCCTTGAAAACAGCTGTCATGTATATGCAGCACCAGAAGGGCTAACGAGCTTCAGGCGGTTTTAAGAAAGTTTTCAGTGGCATTCTGAAGCAAGGGAAGGAGAGAAGAAAAAAAAAAAAAAAAAAAAAAAAAGGAAAGGATAGAAAGAGAATGGAAGTTGAACTGTAGGCACAAGGAGAGACAGGATTGGAAAACTTCAGGTAGGAGCACAGATCATACAGGGTTAAAATAGTAACAGTCATAATTGTTTTCCATGAAGAGCCTGCCAAACCCCTTTGGAATTCACTTTGAATAGTTTTAGATATTAATGTTCTTCTGTTTTTCTTAGTGATTGATAAGTTAATTGTTTGAGAGTCTGTCAGCCGAAGTCCAGGAGGATGAAACAATTTTTATCCCTAGAAAGCTAATCAAAGTGACTCCGAAGACACAAATGTACACTGTGGTTGTTGCAGCAATTACAACTGATCATTTTACTAAGAGACAAGCCGTGGCAGCAGCCAGTGCCGTGCCAGCCACATGACCAAGCAACCTGCCAGCTTTGTGAGGGGGGCGAGACACCTGGGCAGAGGTTTATCCTGGTTGCCCATTCAATGCTGCCAGTTTCACAACTGAAGTCTAAAATTTACTTTTCTCCATGTTACAATTGACGCTGCTGCCCGGGGAAAAACCATGGTACAGATGCTGCTTTGTTTTCTAATAAACCCTCCACCTGGTGTAGTATACTCCACACGGGAAAGTAGTCAGGCAGTTGCCAAGAGCTGCTGGTGCATAAAAAGTTTCATTATTTGGGTTGGTTTGATTGTTTGGATTTCAGAAGTAAAGGTTTTCATATAAAAAGATTTAATGAAGAATCTGAAGGAAGACAGTAAAATGAAAGACCTATTGAGTTCTTTGTATGCAACTTTAGCTGTTGAATGGAAAATGAAACAGATGTAGATCGAATTGATATGGATGGGTCAGGCAAGAGTAGTTTTTGTATGATAGATACTTCTCATTCTGCTTTTTAAAAGAATTAGGAGCATTTGTGAGTTTAAAAAATTAAAAAAAAAAATAAAAATCAAGCACTCCCCCACCCCAACAAAACTCTACAGCTGAACTTCTAGAAGTCCAGAAACAACAAATCCAATTTCTAAACACAACTATACTTCAGGAGTGTTTGTTTTAATATCAGCAAGCCTGAAGACTTGAGCAAATCTTAAATCTATTGTGCAGATGAAACCGGCCAACTTGTAGATACGGTTACAATTCAGATTGATGGCTGAAACTCTGAAAGGCAGTGAAGCTATGAACTGTGCACTGGGTGAGGTTAGTGGCACTAATCAGGATTTAATTTTGGTGCAACAGAAAGCACTAAGAGGCAACAGAGGCTCCAGGCACGAACGTGCTTTAATCTATGCCTGCGCTGCTTCTCTCTTCAACAAATCTAGATGAGCCATGTGGTTTTCTTATAAGTGTTATAATACACTATAAATGGTGAGCCAATAAACACCTAAAAGGTAATGGCCATCATAACTCTAATACTGGAAGATCTATAATCATTCACAGTCCTCATCTGCTATCCTGTTTTGCAAAATGCTTGAATATATTTAGATAGGCTTTATAAATTCCACAGCTGAGATGAATTTAACCCAGCAGAAATTATACCAACAATGATTTGCACATTTTGTATGAATGTCTCAACGTTTTACTGTTTTGGTATTGAAAACAGTAATGTGAAAGGCTTAATTTGTTGAAATCCTTTAGCTTTTACTCTGCATACCTCGAAGCACTACATTTAAATATTGGATTATTGCTCATGGATAATATGAAGCCAGACTTTACTCACAGGCTTGATAAAATCTCATTATCATAGCCTGCTCAATTCCAAATACATTAATATAACTGTTTTTTCAAGCTTACAGCTCACATACTACGTATTCCTCCGAAACATAATAGAACTGCTTAGAGTTTTTCCACAGATTTAAGTAAGCTTTGCAACTGTAAAAATAACTATAAGTGGAGCTCTATTTCCCAAACTCCTCATGTGGGCAATCTTCCTTACAAATCTTATGTTAAGCAGCATAGTATGGCCATGTAAATCCCAAAAGATTTAATTTAAAAGCAGGAGAGATAGCAAGCTATTGTTCAATATAGAAGGTGGAAGAATTCAACCTTATTCTCCTATTAGTTTAACAAAATGCTTGATATTGCAAAGGGTAGCTATTTCATCTACAAAATTAATAAAATATTTTAATATTGACGTCAAACAAAAAGCAATTTTTAATATAAAAATTAAAACTAAAGAAAATTATAATAATTCAGAAATCCAACATCTAGGTCAGTATCAGCAACTTCACATGGATAGCTTTACCCAAGCCAAAAGCAGCATGTACAAACAGGGTGCTTGAATGAAATCAAGAAAACATTATTAAAGTAAACAGAAGGTCAGGTGTAACTCCCACCACACTGAAGTGATTTTTATCTGATGAAAAAATTAAATTTAATTTGGTCTCCATCTTGCATGCTACACTGCTGTCATGCTGAATTAGAGAGTAAAAATTCTTGCTACCTGAACACAATCTACTTTTCAAGACCTACCGATTCTAGTAAAACTTGCACAGTACCACTACAAGCTACTGAACTGAGTCTAAAATGCGGATTCCACGGCATCTGAAATGAGTCAGTTCTATATGTATGTTCATTAAATATTTACAGCAAGTATTTATGCAATGTTTAAACTGTTTCTTTTTATTTCAGTTCATCACAATTAACTCTCAAAGCATTAAGTACAAAAATATCTGATCCTTACATGTAGCTAAGTAACCTTGAGAGACTGCACTACACTTCAATTCCAAAGAATATTTTCCATGAAGAACTGTAAAATAACACTGAGATGTCATAGCTAAAAAAAAATTTAAAAAATCCACTAGTGAAGTTTATTAGCTATCTGCTTTGCAATGTTCAAAACAAGAAAAAAAAGAAAAGAAGCCAGGTACACTTACCCTTGGTACCGATAAGCAAGAACATGTAGAAGCAGCAGTCAGATGTCATAGCTGTCCTTCAGCAATTCAACAGATAAAGTCAATGAACGTTGCCCCTCAAACTGCACACCAGCCAGCGAGCTGCTCCTGCGGTCTGAGAGCTTCTGAGAGCCTTCAGCAGTGTGTGAAGCAAGCTGCCTTCTCTCCCCTGCCTTCCTCCCCTGCTCTCCTTCGCTCTCCCTCTCTCCCCCCTCTCTGGCACACCGAGAGCGAAGTTTCTGGGAGCACACGGTTCCTCGGGCTCTCCCTCACAGGATGGGGTCTGCTCTGCGGCAGGCGATGGCTGCACTGTGTGAATGGGCACAGGTCTGCCCCAAGCAAAGCTGCTGCTGCTGCTGCAGCAAACACAGCCAGGTCCAGAGATTTGTCATCAATAGTGCAATTATTTCTTTTTTTTCCCTCCTTTTTTTTTTTTTCCCCTGAAGTCACAATACTGCAACAGGCCTGAAAAGTACAGTTTTATTTAGGCAAAGCGGTTTGAAACTAAACATTTGGTATAGTTTAGATTAAAACTGGTAGTTTCTCAAGTAAGGGGAAGTGAAATTTGTAAACATAGTCCCCTTTGTAGCAATTCAGTCACTCACTAAATACAGAAAAATGCACAATGTGATTTAATTCCAATAACACCATGTCATTATTTTTACACATTAACCACTCTTTGTGATTAATGCTAAAGAAAACAATCTGAAAGAGCAAAGAGGGATGTTCAGAAATGTATACTGTATGGAAGTAAGATTTTTCACAGATTGTCTAATTATTTAAATACGTTGAGACATTCTTATCTGGCTCTTGACTTTACTGTTACCAGTAGATCATGGTATACTCAATCACATATACAGTCACACAGTTAAAAATATTTTTTTACGATGTGAAGACTAACATTCTTCAGCACACCAAGATATATTTCAAAATGAGTCTATCAGTTGAGATGAAGTTGAGACAAGGAGCTAAATTTACCTGCCTTCAAAGAGATTCAGATTTTTTTTAACCTTTAAAACAAACAATCCAACAACAACACCACCACCTTGACAGATTTAACAGCTTGCCAGGGTGACACAGGTCAGGGACCAGTGGTAACACGTCAGCGGCTAGGTCAGGAACTTAGGAGGAAAGCATCTCAGGCTAGGGAAACAAGTGCATGCATGGGCACATATATGAAATGGTGAATTTTAGAGAATGGGGAAAACCTAGATCATAGTCAAAAGCAAAGTTCACATTGTTGCTATGGCAAAATTGTCTGTAAAATACATACTGTGAACTGTCAGTCTCTTGAATCCTAATATGAAAAAATGCAAAATATAGCATCTACTGTACCAACACCAGTACTAGGCAGTGTCTAGGCAAAAGTGGATTAAAAGGAATAGGGATCCATAAAGGATTTCTTTTATGGTGAGGACTAGTTTTGGAGCATATCAAGTAAAACCACAGTTGCCTCAAGCAACTCTTCAAGAGTTAAGCTAACACTTAGATACTCTAGGGCTGCTAAATGGCTTCCAACATGGGCAAACAAGACGATGAAACTGAACCCAGAATACAAAGCATAAGAAAAATAGATTTTGAAGGAAAATTAAAATAAAAGTTCTACATCTTTACTGCAGGATGAGACAGAACTGATGTTCTAGAGAAACTTTTTGTTTGTTTGTTTTGGTTTTGGTTGGTTGGTTTTGTTTGTTTGTTGTTTGTTTTGTTTGCTTGTTTGTTTTTTCCTAGTATATTTTCCTCTCTGGCTTTCTGCTTCTGATTTAGTCACCTCCATCTGAGATGGGTATGAACCATATATGTTTTTGGAAGATACTATTTTTACCTCATAATACAATAAGTCAAGCAAGATGTTTCCTCAAAAAAGCATTATGACCCACTACAAAAGCTCAAGGTTTTCTTCCTCAGGGTAAACAGGGAAAACCCCAAAATGCAGTGCATATCACCCACATACATTTTCTGAAGCTCTGCTCCAATGGGAGTTGTCACTTTCCAGTCATCTTCTTTTTCAAGGACCTTTAGCAAGGATACTCATTAAAGTTAATTTTGCTGTGAACACTAGCTCTATGAAAAATCCACCCAGATCTTCCATCTTCTAAATTTCCTATACATTCATGACAAGGATACATAAAGCAGCAGTACTTTCCAGCCCATTCTCCCCGTGTAATTATATTTAAACCAAGAAGCTAGAGTTACAAACATGCACACTGCTGAACTCTGGAATGCAGAGCAGAAAGTGGAGGAGAGGCAAGCTCATTATTAGAACAAAACATTAAATACGACATTACTAGCTTTTGAAAAATAGCTCTGGCTTACCTTACTTGAAAGCATTTTTACTTCTTTGAAGGAGCACTTCTGTGCATTAGAAAGACAATAAGTACTTCCCTCCTGTTTAAAATGTAAAAAGCTATAACATTTTGGTGGCTTCAAGAAAACAATAGGCTTTATATGCTAATTCCTCATGGAGCAAAGAAACAACACATGAGAATTACATCTTTGTTTCAAACAATTTTGAGAAGACATTCAACCTTTATTTGGACGGTCAGTACTTGCTTGTACTTCTACTTACAGCAATTCTCCAATTGAAATAATTAAAAAAAAAAAAAATCTTAGAAAACTGCAGTATGGGTTATGATGCAGATTTTTACCTCTGAGTTCCAAGGAGTGAGCAGGTTAAACTGAATTCACTGGAGTAAAAAAGGTGCCATTTGACTTCTTTACTGTTCACTAACAAATGCCTGTAGTTGGACTCTCCCTCTTTACATTTATCTGCCACTGGTTTAAAGAGTTGGTCTAAAGAGTTGGTCTAAAATTGCATTTCTAAAACTGTTGGAGTCTGCTTGTCAGATCAGTGGGGGAAACCTCCCCACCCCCAAAACATTCAACCAACACTGTGGCACCAGCACCACGAAATATCAGAAGACATTAATGAACTGCATCACTAAATCCAAATAATTATGGCTATTATTTTACTGAGAAGACTCACCTCATGTTTCTATTACAAAGTGTTAGAAATTAAGTTGAGTATACAGGGCTTGGGATTAAATAATGGTAATCATAAGGTACTTCCAGATAAGCATTGCTAGTGAAGCTGTAGCACCTTGTAGTCTTTTTTTTCTATAATTCACATTAGGCATTACATAGAAGGAAATTCCTGTAAGTAAACAAATCACAGTCATACACATCATGATTTAAGTGTCACCATTAAAAATAAACTAAGCTATAAATCATTACTACTGTGGAAATAAGTTAGAAAACCTTTTCAGCTGGAAGAAATACATTCACTTATCCACAGGCTGCAGCTGCTTCATTGGAGGTTAACAGATATTTTACTCCAAACTCTGGCTCTACCACACTCAGTACTACAGCTGATAAGCTTCAAGCAGATTCAGTACTGGTGGAAGTAAAAATATCTCTAAGTTTTAGTTTATGTGAGGCAGATAGATGCATACAAATTCTACCTGTTACCATGCTGCTCTGAATACTAAGTAGTATGGGTCTAAGAGATATTTTTGCTCTTCCCTAACGTGGGAATTTTCCTTAATTCAATTAAGAATAATTTCAAGGATGCTCTGTGTCATGCATCAAACCAAAGATCCACAAGACAATAGATATAGCAATGGTGATTATACAACTAAGAGTTGTTTATCAAGCAAAGTAAATTTTCAGCTGAAAATACTGATTAGATTGTCAGCTGTTTTGCTGCCCCAGTGAAACACAAGAAGTGCAAAGTGAAACAACGAAAGTAAAACTGGGCCCATTTTACCATTGATAGTTGTGATAACTGTATAGTTCATATTCAGAAACGACAGCCCAGGAAGCGAACCTCTTGCTTCCTCAGCAACTTGATGGCTAAACTTTAGGTTTTGTATTATAGCAATACGAATAATTAATGTACAGATAAGGCTTCAGAACATAGCATTTAAAATGTAAATTCTCCTTTATGTATGTCAATCCTACAATCCAAAAGATCTAACTGCGCAAATGAACATAATTGGCTTAATTATGATTAATTTACATTGCTTTCAGATCTCCATCAATATGCTTCGTAGATAGTGTGATTGAGAATAGGATGTTTATATTTTACAGGGCAACTATCACTGTTGGAGGATATGTTCCTTATTTAACACCTACACCAGGTTCCCTGAGTTCAGAGCAAAGCAAACTGAAGGACCTCTTAGGAAATGTACAAGAATATCTAAGCAGCCTAAGCACAGAAAGATAAGACCTCATCTACAGCAGCTCTTTCCAAACAGTAAGCTGCACTGCAGTACATTCATCTATCTGTCTCAGACACTTGTGACTCAACTGGTATTGTAAGAACATTTCATCTTTTCATAAAGATTACTCTTCCCCTTTGCACAATCACAGAGATTTAATAGGATTTACCTCCCATAACCTGAAGAGCCTCACAGGCCAAGCTCACTGCACAGGCACCTTTGCTGTAGGGCCTCCTGACTTCTCACTCCCCTCTCCAGACCTGCTTTACCAGCACAGCCACAGCTGAGCTGGGATTACCGGCATTTGTTTCTGGAGAAAGAGGAGAGACTTTCCTCCACTGGAGAAACCACCTGAGCGAGATATTCTCTCCTGCAGTGCTTTGTTACTAAGACAGTATAGAATTTTTTTTTTTCCCCCACTTCGTATGTGTATCCACCAAGTGTCTCAAAACAGAAACCAATTGTGCTCACCTTATTTTAAACTAAAGCAATTGTACAGAGCGTGGCTCTAGTGTCAATTCCCAGCTGCAAAGTGACCCTAACTCCCCTGCTAGGTCCCTGTCTGTAGCTATGGAGGGGAATATGGACAATGAGTTTCAGTTTTTCACAGGAAAAAGGCAGGCAGAAGAGGAAGAAGGATTCAGGGATGACTCTTTGTCCCTTACACGTCTTTTGTTGTTTGTAAATGGCACATTAGATGGCTGTAGACAATGGTGTACAAGCAGCAGTATCTAGCTTGCTCTAAACTCAGTTAATCCTTTCTTCTGCAAAAGGTGCACTCTGCTGTTGGCGGGTTTGGTGACCCTGTCTAGCTGTCCTTCTGTAGCTGGTGTGGACCAAGATGTTTAGTCAGAGCAAACTTACTTGTTGCCTCCTTCATTTTTCCCAGTTTTCTCCAGATGTTTGTTGCAGTTGAGTGTTTTGACTAAATCAAGTAAAGCTCACCAGCATTCCTGACTCAAAGCTGCTGCTGGAATGTAGAGAGTACATTTATTTCAAAATAACCACACATAGAAGCTTTGCCAATGATATCTTTTCCTAATCAGACATTTTCAGTATTTTATTGATTAAAGACTGTAACATTATTTCTATGATTGTGTATGAATATAAGCATGATGTTAATGGCTTTGGTAAGTTACTATACCATTTGGGGATGTCATAGCAATTGTATATGACACCCTGCTCTTTCAGTGTGTCTCTTTTTCCATGTTATCTCTGTGATACCTGGGGGATTGCAATTTTTGTTTTACAGCGCATAAGCATCTAGAAGAAAAGGCAAACTTCCCAAATATGAATAGCTGAATATACAATATGGGAAGATGTGAAGTTTATAAAATGTTCACTAGCAATATATCTACATATATGGCACTAAATTTACAATCACTGACAACTAAGTCGTACGTTGATAGAATTAACTCTAAAAAGGTGCAGTTTACAAAGTTTTGAGGAGGCAAGGAGCTTTGATAACTCAGTTATGAGAACCATTGTCTTAGAGAATTATCAAAACCAACTTTAAAGTCAGAGAGAAATAAATGTGTGGTAGCAGAATGGTCATAGAGTTGGGTTATCACCTGGATTAAGAAACCATTCTCAATGCACTCCAAGAACCTCCTGGACTGCTTACAGCTTGCTTACTCATCCATGCCTTCACATGTGAACCCACAATGTTCCCTGCAAGATACGAACCGAACTGAGGAAATGTTTTAAGGAGATTCAAGGAACAACCAGTTAGTCATGTTGGAGAAACACATGCTAAAGTGAAAACAAACAAACAAACAAACAAACAAACAAAAAAACCAATCAACCAACCCCCTCAAAACTCAGAAGTGAGAGTTACAGCACGAGGAAGCAGGGCTCATTAAAGCAGAAATGCAAATACGGGATGACACTACCAAAAGCAGGAACCACTGATATGAAGATTGCTTTTGAGAGATTTTTTTGTAGGACTATCCATACCTGCAGTTTTCACTGCACTCTATAAAGCGAATCCGGCTTTCGTGAAATAGACATGATTTCCTATCCAGTGGCTTTTATGTAATATCTTAATCTACAACTCTAGTTTTGTATTTCTACAACCACCTGTGAAGCTGTGAAATTCAGAAATTCCAAGGTCATCACTAAATAATTACAAGTGACCAGTACATCTCATTCTCCTAATAGTTAGTAAGTATCCAGGGTAAAAATTCACTGGGGCTTTGAGTTCATTGTTTGGGGTGCTTGATTTTATCTTTTATGCATTTGATGCAAGCACCAAAGTAAGTATAGCATTTATCTCTATCTAATACTGCAGCTTTTGAGAAGTGTAAAATGAAAATTGCTTGGCAGAGCTAGGAAAGATGCTTGTTTTGGGAACAGCTGATAGCCTGTGGTGAAGTAGCTTATATTAACAGAGGGTTTTTTTATTATTATTTAGGTGAGCTTTTCTTCCTTTCCTCCAACTAAATTGTTTGTGAAAAAAAAATCAATATTTCTATGAACAGCTTGAGTCAAAATGAGGAACTGATTTCAATATTAATCATACAGTTCTAAAGCACTGGGAATGATGCAAGTGAAGAAAACATTTTCAAAGTAACTGTGCAGAATTCATGGTTAAGCTATAGGAAGTTACAACCATCAGTTTTTTTCTTGTTTGTTTTCTGATTTTATTTTGAAATATAGATGAAACTGCTAGGTTTGCAAAACTGAGTGATAGTTTCACAAAACCAACATTTAATGTAAAAATATTTAGTATTTTGCCCGAGTGTTTCATTGACTAACACTATAAAAATCCTTTCCCCCTTGAATGATATTTTTTCTAGTTATCTTTAATCTACTAATACCAATAAGAATGTAAAGTATAATCTTAACAGATAGTGAGATAACTTTAAACAATGCATTTAGCCTGTTTTTGTATTTTATCCCAGGATGATTTCCATGTTAATTCTAGAAAATAACCTTGTGGTAGGGATAATAAAAGAAAAATCCTGGACAAGTGCTTGAACCACTAGCATTGCAGTGGCATGCTGTATCTTGTGCTCTCGTTCTGGCTCAGTCTGGGATTATTTTTTGTTCAGAAATGTAGCTTCAGTAAAAGAAAAGGTTATTTCTCTTCCCCTTGATTCCTTGTGCGCTCCTCTAAGATATGAGAGAATATAATGAAATCTTCTGCATCTTGCTCGAAAGCTTTAGACGTTGAGCTATGACATGAAAGGAGGCAATACCATCAGTACTGGTTGGTGCTGACACGCACGTTAAAGGAAACAGCAGGGGCCATCATTATGCTTTGTATGGAGGCTGACTCTATTTCGGTGTATAGATGTCCTCTAAAATTAAGTCTTCAGAGGGCTCAAGCAGACGAATACCTAGTTTCTGGATCCTGTTGAATAAACTGAAACAAAACTTGCAGGTGCTTTAAGCTGAAGATAACAAACTGTGTCTCCAGTGGGCTGGAAGCGGCAATTTAGCAATGAATTTTGTTTGTATAGATGCAATGTGATTTCAACAATCTGATGACCTTTTTAGCTTCAGCCATTAATTGTTTGCTTAAAAGATGTGGCACATTTCTACAGGTTTTGACCTTGCAGAATTTAACGCATGTTTTTTTATCTCCTACATTTCTACCCACTGGCTTTTACCTTCAGGCCTCTAAGGAAATACAGATTAACTGTTATTATTACTTTTTTTCACTTTGTAATTGCCAAAAATATTAAAACAAACAAATCAGAACTCATGGGTAGAATTCTAATAAGCCACAATTACTGTGTTTCTGATCTATGCATGTTTTATCCAGGCAACAATTAAATGCCTCGATAGTAGTGTTGACTTCCTCCAGATCTGTATTTCTCTATCAATATATAAAGCCTTTAATTCTTTTACTATAAAAGATGAATCAATAACTGTGTGCTGAAATAGAGTTACCATAAACAACTGAATGCAAATAATACAGAGTATAAATCCAAAACCCTAAGCAGAAGGCATTCCATGTAAGTACTGTCCACATTCAGAACAGCTAGAGGTACGCTGGTACCCTTCCAGAACAAGGTGCGAAATTTGAACCTTTTTAAAAATGGATTTGTAACCTGTCATCTGAATATGTGCTGGGAATCTGCAGAAACATATACCTGGTTTTAAAATCAGTGGTTTTGTGCGTCCTGATCCACTAGCATAACTGGGTCAGGGAACTGGGCTCTTGCTTTCAGCCCAAACACTTTACCTAACAGACACTCAACTTGCTGTGGAGCCTGGTAGTGTCAGCAGTTCAGAGGGGATCAGGTAAAGTCAAGGGCAACAAGGCCACGAGTGATCTCCAGAAGGTTTAGGCAGGGTTGTACATCCTGACACACTTTGCCCAGCAGTTCTGGATGCTGGGAAATACAAGGACAACACATTGCGCTCCTGCGCCCTGCCCAAATACCATCTCTGCTTTCTGCGCATAGTACACACGGTGCCCAGGCACCAGCTCCGTGGTTAATTCATTGAGATAAGCAGGACAATAAGCTTGCATTGACTTTACTAGTTTTTCTTTTACCCACATCAGCAGACTGCAAATGATTTTCTTATTATAATAGTAACTGCTGATAGACATGAACATTTTTCTTTACATATGGTTATTACTGCATGTCTAAGAAGCATGAGCACAGCTACTGAACATCAACAGTTTCCTCTTCTGTGGCTAAGAAGGCAGAACATGATTCATGCTGTCCTTTAATTACAAATATACCCACCCCAAGAAGAGTTGTAATTCAGAACAACAGAAACAACAAAGAGGAGAGAATAATCCTTTTTCACTTGTCAAAAGACAGATTAATGACGGAAGAGTTTTAAGTAGTTCTTCTTGTGTGATGGTTTTGTTATTCCTATGTGACCTCCACTATAAAACCCTTGCATTATTCTACTTATTTTTTAGAACAGAAGAGGTTAGAAAACAAGAAAGAAATAACTGAACAGTGAAGCTTATTTTCAGAATAATAGGAAATACGTAATATTTTTTAAAGTTCTGAACAAAGGTTCATTATTTTTTCCCTACATTTTAGCCTGCATTTAGTTTAATGCTTCGGTCTCCTTTTCCAGTGGTCATCATGACTGATTAAAAAAAATTCTTGCATGGACTAGGCAACAGAATAAAAATGTAAAAGTAATAAGAATTTGGATGACAGTTTGATGAATTTCTTCTCCTCACCTTCAGCAGCTGAGCAATAGGAATTAATGATTCTATTTTCCAGCACAGATAGAGCAATCCTTTTCTGAGATATTTGCAAGTGTTGCACGGAAAATCTAATCTATTATCTGATTCTTGGAATGCAGGCAGCACTTGGAAATGGTCCTCTATAAACTACAAATTGTTATAACATTGTCTTTGCTGCTAATAATAATAGCTCCATCCTGAAGCTGAGGATGTGACTTAAATTCACTCATCCTGCAGCCTCCTGAAGCTTATTACTTTGAAATGAAACAGCATCAGACACAGTGTTATTGTGGTGTTGAGGGTACCAGTCGGTCCCATGTCACTGTCTGGTTCATGCTTTTAATTTCTTTTCATCTTTAATTTTGAAAATAGTTTCCTATCCTCTAACTATATAAATTTACAAGTACTTTCCTGTCACTGAAGCATCTTGAAGGCAAATACACTTGGATTGGGAAATTAGAGTACTTTTATTTATATTAACCTTGGAAAAAGGAAACCAAGTATTATAGCATCAAAATTCTTATAAATGACTGAAGGACTAGATTGTCAAACATCAGTAAATTTTTGAAAGTTCTTCTTGGTAACTGTTGCAAATTCTAGGAAATTATGTTGAGGTTTTGCGTGTGTAGATAAGGTAGTAATCAGGGAAGAGAAATTAAGTAGATTTTTAGCAGCTATTATCAAGTTTTCAAAATCTGCTTATCTGAATGAAAGGTTCAAGACATTACATGAGGTATCTGCTCTTCCTTTTTCTGTGGAATCTCTTTCATTGTCAAATGCTACATGTCAAATCTGTTCTAGGGCATACAATCAAGCAAGAAATAAGTCTGAGTAACTTTTACTCAAGATGTTTTTCTCAGAGGTTTTCTTCATAGATGGATCATGAAAAGTCATTAGGTGGGACAGGCTATTCTTTAAAAGTTTTTAAAATAAATTTTTGTTTTGTTTTAAATGATTTTTTTTTCTTTTGGCATAAGATCCCTATTTAGTTCAGTTCACATGGTTTTAGTCATGTGTACTACTGCATGCACTTTTTAAGTGTTGCAATTCTGCTGAAATGACATGCAGTTTTTCATTTAGGGCAAGTTCTCCTCTCCTGCTTATTTCCCCATGAGGTGAAATAAAAAATATCACAAAATACTTTAACAAAGAAGCTGCCACTTTTAGGCAGTCATTGTTCCCTGCATGCTTATTACATGTACTTGATTGTTATTGCTTCTTTATAGCATCCACATGTAATTCAACAACAAGAAAAATGGCCTGAAACTTTCGACATGTTTGGAGAAAATACAGCTGCAGGCAAGCCTTGGCTTGAAAAGCTGGTGCAGTACAAAATAAAAATAGCAGGCTTCAAAAAGCAGACTTCATAAATCAGAGGTTTCATAGGTGAACTCTTCTGGGACACTGGAAGAAATCTGGCAGCTCCTTAGAGAGGCAGTATTTAGAATAAAAGTTTAAACTATACTATTCTGGGGGAAGAAAGGCAGAGTAATAAAATATTCAGCTGTCTTTAATCAGTAACTTTTTGTTTCCATCTTGTACAACAAGAAACTGTACTAGAAATGGAAATTAAATCAGATTCTCTAAAGGTGAGTACACAGGTATAGAAGAGGCATGTTGGCCAAAATCAGGTAACCAAAAGGACAAAATGAGGTGCAACTAGCAAGGGATATCAAGACGAACAAAGAACTGTTGAACACATAATTCAAAAACAAAGGACAGCATTGGGATTGTGCTTACTGATAAATGTATTGTGAAGGTTATTTAGTGTAACTGTATTTTACAGTGTTTAATGCTCTTTATCTGGATGTTTTCACTCAAAAATATCAAGGTGATATGGTGGCCAACGTAAGAGCAACAAATAGGGGCAATAAGGTAAAGAACATTTTGGGGCATATGTAAATAAGTCAAATATCTTCCTACTGTCCTGGCCTAGTGATCTTCACTCTAAAGTGCATTGAACTTCTAGTTAAGTCAATTAGAGAGGTTAATGGTTATCTTTGTTAACAGGTAAGTGCATGAATATTTGTGGAAGAGGGAGTTAAAAATGAGGAAAATAATGCTGAGAACAACAACAAAAAAATAATAGAAGAACTTTAGTGAATCATCCTCTGTAGTTTGTCAGAATAAGGATAGAAAAGGCATTATAACTTAGTTATGGTATATAAATTCTTCCCTGTGGAATTAGTTTTGCTGGGTACTAACTGGCTATTTCATATAACAGAGAAAGATGTAATACGAGGCAGTAGTCAAGAGCTAAAAGTCAGATGAATGCAGATAAGAAATAACACATGGCTTTCTAATAATGAGGATAATTGATCAGCAGAATAAATGACCACAGAAATCACTATATAAACCATGCTTTAGTCAACACACATATAACTGGAGCTCATCTGGGGGAAATTTCTGTAGAATTATGTGTGCTATATTCCTCCTTCTCTGCAGATATTGCTTGCGGACTTAAAACTTGTGAAATTCTTCTAATTTATGCATGTGGCCAACAATGGCCCGAGTACACTTTTTCTTTTGAGACTATGATGCCATGCAGGAGCCCTAGATTACGTCTCAGAATAGAGAATATTTAATTACTTATTACGCGATTAGGGTTTGACTACTTTCTAGCTAAGACATAGGCATTTTTAAAAATTACAATGGGTTTATAAAAGCCTGAAATTAATTTGTCAAGTATGAATATATAGTTGTGTCATGGCAGATACTATGAAATCGAATCACATTAATCCACAGATGCTGTGTAGCTGCCACTGAGAATTTGGAAAAACTCTGCTCCTTTATTTGAAAGAATGAAAACATAACAATGCCACCACAAAAAACTCCATGGTTTTTAGTGTGGACTTTTAAAGTCCTTTTAAGCAAAATTCCAACCCCATATATGAAACTGCAAGTTTCATAATATGACAAGCTAAAGTTTAGTAGAGTCCACATAACAGCTTACTGTGTATTGTTACTCAATAGTTCAAAAGAGTTGTCAATTAGAAGTGTGAATAAGAGATGAAGAAAAGTTAGGGGCATCTTCAGGTGTGAATGTGTAATTTATTTGGAGCCAGCAGGCAAGGTTGGTGTAAAAATAGAACAAACAACTTCAATCAAGTCAATAGTGCTACTGAAAGTTTGCTTTGAAGCAGAATTTACCATGAAAAGAGCTCTGACAATCCCTGTTAACCAGACCACTGGGGCAGCAAGTAGTTTCTTTTCCCTTGTATATACCTCAAATACTTAAATATGAAGGTTGTGCTATGACACCATGGGGATTACTGAGCACTAGTAGAGGCAGAGCTTGTCACTTCAAGGGAGTGGTTCTTACCCTTCAAAACAGTCAACAGACTGGTTTTTTTCAGCAAAGCTCCTGAGTATTGCATCTTTTCCAAAGATTAACCAGTGGGAATGTCCAGATCAGTCAGGTTTTGTCTTTCTTCTGCAGTGAAGTTGCTTGAGAACAAGACCAAAGGAAGTCCAAGCAATCAAGTGATACTTATTTCATCAGTTTCATGTTTGTTTTTTTTCTCCCTCCCCATTTTGTCAGATACTATTTGCAGAATGTTGCTTAGTAAGTTGGCAAGGCAATTTTTACTTGAACACCTCACTAATAATGGTCAGCAAGTCTGAAAAACCTTTATGCAGATAGAGGAACTAATTTATTTGTCTTCAGTGTTGCACGTAACCCTTTGTAAACGCTTAATTGCATGTAAGGGATATTGCAGACTCTCATTCTCTTGGTGCACTGCTCTGTTCAAAATCATTAGTATTCTCCTGGGACATGGACAGATCCATAAAGAACAAACGAGTAATGCTTTTCAGTCAGTTTTTTTTTTTTTTTCAGGTTCCACTTTTGTGTATAGTTTAAAAAAAACAGCAAATTTCAGAGGTTATAAATGTGCTTTTTGTACACCCATATACTGGGAAATGGAAAAGTTGAATAGAACTTTGTGTTAGTAGTAACCTCTCCTTCCATTTATTTGAAAGGAAGCAGAAAGCTACAGTTTTGTCAAAACACTGTATTAAACTAATAAGCAGTTTCAAACAATCAATGCGAGCCAATTAAATGTGACTCCAAATTTCTATACTAACAAACAGAGAGTTACATTTAAATTGAAATTTTATTCACAAAAGACATAAGCCCCTCTTGAAACTGGTCTACGAAATTAACCAGGTACAATATGCGTCATACAGATTAGCAGTTCCCTCTCTGTAGGGGCATAAAAATACAATCGGGAGGCACTTTAAAGCTTTGAAGCGTATTAGTACAATGTGCTTTGCCATATTTAAAAATTGGCAAAATGGCACGTGACATAGCAGCTGATCATTCAAAATCTCCCCATGTGGCATGGATAGCGATTATGTGCTGCATCTCATTTTCTTTGCCACCCTGAGACGTTAAACCTGTTTAGGTATGTTGGACACTGGTTTCCTGGGCTCACAATGAGAACACGGACACTGTGGAAGATGCAGCATGCCACAGGCACATAGAAAGCATTCACCAGTACTCATGTGTTGGGTTTCCTCAGACTTCTACTGTCGTGTGCTGTGCAGTGCACTTTCCATGGCATCCGCATGAAGTTTCTCTTGCAGTCACTGCATTTGTTGGTCCTATTATGGGGGGCATTTAGTCAGTTAACATATGCCATCTTAAACAGATCCAGGTCTTCCCCCTCACAGTAGGAGAGTAAAAACAACTGCATGCAGTGCAACAGGCCTGGCCGTAGTTCTGAGAGTGCTAAACCTCATGCAGATTCCTAATTGGGGGTATGTTGTGGGCCATAGGCGGTAAGTATTCCTGATTTGCGAGACGGTAGGACAGCCATTAGGCTCGTCCCACTAAAGAAATGCCAGTTTATACATGGAGTTAAAGCAGAAATCACTGCATTCAGCATTTCTTCATATGCTTGATGTCAGCATCCTTACTGTCTACCCTGTTGGTAAATTCTTCAAGTAACAGTCATAAATAGCTGGGCTGCTCTCGCAAGACACTTCTAAAGAGATCTCAAGCTCTGCCCTGGCACACCAATAACATGAAAAACCTCTTTATACACAATGCCTATGAAGCTCGTAGATGGCTCTACCACAGTTTTGTTGACTAAGGACATGAGAGGAAACTCGGTCACACTGTCATAATTCAGAGAGCAATACCTAGAAGGCCTCCTAACACTACTGCAGAGACTAGGGCTGAAATTGAGTCATATAATCCTGACAGGGCTCCAGATCTGGATTTTTTCCAAAGTATTTTATGAATTTAGATGTTTCATCCATAGATTTTGATTTGGCAACAAACACAGCCAAGCCAAAAAATGTGGGCAGCAGACTTCCAGGCATCCCTTATTACTCATGTATAGAAACAAAGAGATTTCTTCTTTCTGCTGACTTGTATCAATAGCTCCTTCTCTCAAAAAAGCAACGCAAATTAAAGAAACAGGGAAAAGTAATTCACATACTCCAGCTTTAGGCACCTAATCTAGATGTCTGTAATAGGAACCTTATGTTCCTGTGTATCCAGTGGAATTTATAAGGATTATTTAAAGTTTCCCAGTTTCTTTTGGGAAGCTCAGCTGACTATAGGGAGCTGTGAAAGAGTACTTTGAGTTAATGTCTATATATGCACTCCCAGAAGCTCTAGGCAGCCATTATAAAATGCTAGAGACTGCTGAAGAGTGTAAAGTAAAATTTAACTGTGTTTACATTTTTACTCATACTCACAAAATACCGTTGCTAGCATCACACTTTTCTGCCAGACTGCTTTCAATTTGGCTTGAGTTAATCTGTTTGATGAAAGAAACCATCCTGACATTCCTATGATGTTTCTTCTTTTTTCTCTTCTCTCTGCCTGTGGCCTCCTCTCTTACATGCCAGATGTGTTTTCCTGCAGAAAGAATTCCTGTTTAGCAAGTATGATACATTACAGTCTCCTTCTGTTGGAAATTATACAAGCTCTTGCCCAGAACTACCTTTAAATCAAGCATATTGCTTGAAAAAAATCAACTGAGTTATCTTTAAACTTATTTTCTAAACATACATTCAGCAGTATAACTTATTAAACTTTGGGTTTTAAAATATTTGGGTGTAAACAATTATTTTAACAGCAAGTAATAAAAGAATCTAAGAATAACAATGCTTTGGTTTATATTTTCTTTTTAAGAATAATTGGCTGCTAAGGGCATATAACTTCACCTGCTTTCAACTGAATCTTTTTCTAATTGCACTTGTGGGCTTTCATCCCCTCAGTGAGAAAGTCTGCAGTCAGTACATTTTTTCAAAAAAAACATAATAAATAGTATTCAAGTTTATATAGTTCACTTAAGTCTCTACATTTCAATAAAAGCAGCGTGTAATTTTTATTTAATGTTGTTCCTCAGAATTGTCAGTATTTCAAATATTACTTTGATTCTTGTTTGGACCAGGGGATAAGGTAGCAGTAAAGAACAAGAAAAACACATGCTTGGTTAGCCTGAAATCTCCAGCTTTACATGATATATGGGATTGTATGCAATCATATTTTCATGTTGTGTAGGCACTTTTATTATTGCTTTTCTAGCTGTTAGTCATTGTAGCTACATCAGAAGTCAAAACTGATGGTTAAAATAGCAGAGATGTAATATAACTCAGAGAGGAAAAATGTTGTCCTCAGAGTACATCTCAATGTAAAAGTTTAGTTCAACATCAAGACACCGCTTACCAGCGAATTAATTATGTTGTTGTATTTATACTAGTCCTAGTGGATGTCAAGATAGATTTTTAAAGAGTGATCACATCATGTCCTTATGTATTTCTAACACAGGCTTATGATTTTTTTTTTTTTTTGGATGGAGGAATTAAACCACAAAGGAAAAAACAACAACAATGACAAAAACTGACCAGTGGCTACCTGGGAGGAGGAGCAGCAAAGCCTCCCAGGCAGATGTTTCCCTTTGGGTGTCCTCTGCAGTGCCACACTTGTCCCCACACGGCTCTTGTCTCACAATAACCGCACAGTCTCTGCCAGGACTTGCTCAAACGCTGCTCTGTGCAGGTGCAGGGGTTCTGTGCTAGTCTGCTGTTCTGTTCCTTTGTTGGGTCCCCGTGGTTAAATGAAGAGTAGGACAAAGCAGGGGAAAGGAGGAGAGTCTCACACTGATGACAGTTGTTTCCCATGAGAACCCAAAGTATCAATAGAGTTTGCCTGAAACAATATTTGGGTCTGCAGGTGAAAAATGCCAGGAGCTGCAGTGACTTTGCTGAGGAAATTGTTAGCTTAAAGAGCTGCAGTGAATTCTCTGGAGACCTGATTTCTTTCCTTTTTTTTTTTTTTTTTTTTTTTTTGTAGAACATACAATTTAAGTACAAGGGGTAGATGAATGAAGACTGTTATGTCTTGTGCAATACTTTTCCTGCGAGGAAAGTTAAACAATTATGACTTTGATCCTGCAATCAGATTTGGCAGCATGAAATTCTAGCTAGCACATAGATGGGCAATAATAAAAAAGTGCAGAACTGGAAAATAGATTTGTTGTGGAGTCTTTTTTAAAAAGCCCAGCACTCTCCTGGGCAGACATATTCCTCAGCCAATTCACTCTAAGACTGAAGAAAAGCCATCAAGAAAAATCACTATGTTGCCTGTTTTCAGCTGTACTGGACAGTCAGCACTGATAGGGTTGGACAATCAGTGTTTATCGATCCATTCATCATTTTTCCAGACCTGATGGACTAAGACTTAAATAGCTAAATATACTCTGCTTCTGGCAGACATGTGAAATAGACATTGTTTTGCTGTCTTGCTAGAATGATAACCTTCCAATACCACAAGGAGTCAATGAATTTCCCTTTGGTTTCATTTTCCTCTAAAATGTCATAGCAATCGTTATCATAAGGAAGCAATAAAAGACTCATTGGTACAGGAACTTTGGAGACTAGTTTTATGAACTCAGGAAACAAAGATTTTTACTGTATTATTGCAACAGAAGGATAGCAAGTATGTCGTCACAATGTGCAAGACTAATTGAAAATAGTGCTCCAAGTTCCTCACTGAGATTCTTTCTCTAATTCTATTATTGTCTCAAGAAAGATGGTGCTGTTATTCTTTCTTTTTTCCTTTAATTGTTACTTATATCTGCCTTTTCTACAGAATCTTCTTAACTAATAAACTATTTTCTTGCCTCTGCACATGCTGTAGATTTTCTTATTGATCAAAAATCAACTCACCCTAATTCTGGGTTGAGGGCTGTGATTCAAATCCTTATGTGTTATCCAGCTGCTGGGTACAGTGGTAGTAGCTTCAACTGGACTACATGACTATTTTGTTCACCCTAAAGCAAGTGAGAGGAAAAAAAAAAAAAAAAAAAGGCATTTCAAGATTGATTCAGGATTTTATCATCATTTGACTTCTTAAAAAAATCTTCATGTACTTGTGTTGTTTTTAATAGGGAATGACAGAATATTTAATTGTTTCATAAATACAGGATGCCATGTGTCTGAGTGTGATATTACAACAAAAATACAATATGGTTTATGAAAAACTATACTGAACCTCAAATCAAATCTCATCTGGTAACAGTAAAACAGTTCACAATCTCATGCTAAATACTAATCACTCTAAAAATGTTAGCAAATTGATTTTCAATGGATAGCTGATATAAATATCTACCTCCCTCTGATTAAAAATATTCTGAGGAAAATAGCCTTTTAATGCAATTTATCTTCCAAATGAAGGTAAAGCTTTCCTTTTTTATTTTTTAAAAAATTACTTGAATTTCACAGATAATCTGATTCCTTTTCTGTTCCAAAAATTTTCAATACTTGTGGTAAGGCATAATGAATATCTTCTTTCTATTATAATTTTGAGTAATAGTTCACATCATTAAGCTAACTTAGCATTTCTTTAGTCTGGCCAGTGAGGTTAATTTCTAGAAAGAAGACACCTACGCTAAGAGTTGTTTACATATTTTTAGTATTACAAAGATCTAAAATAAAGACAGTGTTCTTGTGTTTAGTTAAAAGTGTGTGCTATTATAAATAGCAGCAACATATCCATGCCTTGACATGCAAGTAACGAAATTATCTCAGACCACAGAGGAAGCATGAAACAAAGGATGCGAAATCCCAAATCCACATAGGACTTCAATGCAAAGTTCGGGCATTAAAATGCAAGGCCTTTTAAAACCATTTTTTTTCCCACTTTCTGTGTACATCGACACATAAAGGAAAGCCATTGGGGAAGAATAAATATATTGGCAATTCTCAGGGAAAGAACTGAGGGCTGTGCTGCCATCCAGAGAGTCCTGGACAGGCTGGAGAGTTGGGCAGGGAATAATTTGATGAAATACAAGGGAAATTGTAGGGTCCTACATCTGGGCAGGAACAACCCCGGGTTCCAGTATAGGTTGGGGAGCGACCTGTTAGAGAGCAGAGTAGGAGAAAGGGACCTGTGGGTCCTGGTGGACAGCAGGATGACCATGAGCCAGCACTGTGCCCTTGTGGCCAAGAAGACCAATGGCATCCTGGGGTATATTAGAAGGGGGGTGGTTAGTAGGTCGAGAGAGGTTCTCCTTCCCCTCTACTCTGCCCTGGTGAGACCGCATCTGGAATATTGTGTCCAGTTCTGGGCCCCTCAGTTCAAGAAGGACAGGGAACTGCTGGCGAGAGTCCAGTGCAGGGCAACAAAGATGATTAAGGGAGTGGAGCATCTCCCTTATGAGGANTGACAGAACACTGGAACAGGCTGCCCAGGGAGGTTGTGGAGTCTCCTTCTCTGCAGACATTCAAAACCCACCTGGACACCTTCCTGTGTAACCTCATCTAGGTGTTCCTGCTCTGGCAGGGGGATTGGACTGGATGATCTTTTGAGGTCCCTTCCAATCCCTAACATTCTGTGATTCTGTGATATTGTGAACTGAAGGAAACAATTTTCTGATCAGTATTTCCTTCATTATGGCTCCCAGGTGTTCCTTGCAACAAAGTTTCTGTTGTCTTGCCTGGGCTTATGCTGCTTTAAGCCATTGGCAGTGTCTGTTTGTACAATTCAGTGGTTATCTCACAGTTTCAGAACTTAATAACTGTTTAATGCACAACATTTGACATCAGAATGTACTTTAAACAGAGTAACTTCTGCTAATAGAGATGAATTAAAATGAAAGGTTATGAGCCAAGAATATTGAGCATACGATAATCACACTCTTTCTCTGAATATTGTTAAATCCAAAGTAATTATGTTAATTTTTATTAACTTTGCTAAATTTTCTTTGACAGATACCTAAATAATGGCTGTTGCTTTGAAAAGTGTTTGCTTTTGTCTCTAATAGATGGTTACTGTTAACACCTAACATTTCAGGTAGTAATGTGAGTACATCCTCAACAACTCTGTGTTCCTGTAACATTACTCAGCTACAATAGGCTGAATGGGGAGTACCAAGGCGAGTCCTTAAAAAATTGTGTTTGTTGCTCCCATGACAGCAAGCAGCAGCTGTTTCAGATGGAGTTAAGAAAATAAGTTTCCCGCTCTACTCTCTAAAACCTTCCGCGACCTGCATAGAGGGAGGACAGGAGGTAACATGCGTTTTGCAGAAAAGACACTGGGATCAGTGAACAAAAATATCAACCTCAAAGCCTTGTGTTTGTGGCTGGTGGCCACTCCAAATGCCTTTCTACCACCTGCTTAGGGAAACAGAAATCCAAGCTCTGTTTCAGAATCCTGGTCAAAGATACTGAAAGGTTTACATTTTGCTAGACAAATTTATATAGTGTAGAAGATAAATGCTCCTGGATGTATGATAATAATAATAATATTATATGATAATATGATAATATTATGTAATGTAAGTATGGTAATAATGTAAGGTAGTTCCTTTGTAAGTGATTAGAATAAAAGCAACATACATTTTCCAAAGGAGCGTTTTTTCACACACACCTGCATGATGGCACAAATAGATGTTTGCAGTAAGCCCAGTGGTAGCTATCAAAACCACATTTGTTCAGCTATTTTATTCAGCTGAGGTGCAGTTCTTTCCTACCCGTACTTCACTGGTGAAGAGCAAGGATGACTACCTTTTCCAGAAGTTACCATCATGGTCTATTGAAAGAATTGTCACGATTATCCCAAATTAGTTATTTCTACAGCAATAATATGTCTTTCTAGACAGTTCAATTCATTTTGTTTGCAGTCATCATAGTTTACTAAACTACGATGAAATATCAGCAGTGAGAAAGGGCTAATAATTCAATATCTAAACATGGCTTCAAAAGGAAAGACTGATTTCCTATATCCCAACTCAGGCATGGCCAAGTTTGCATATAGACACTATATAATCAAAGCTTGATATCATAATAGAAGAATGAGAAGAATTCTGGTCTTAATTTGTGTGCGACCCACCTATAAGTTAGTTCTATCCTTTGTTCTACAAAATTTGAAAGTATATTCTATTTATGTAATAATTTCACCTACATAAAGGCAAAGGAGATGGAAGTCATTGATTTACACAGGATTTTTTATTTCAGAGATTCCTTTAAATCACTTCAATGAAGTAGCATATGAAAAATATACAGATCCCACAGTGCTACAGAATGTGTTAATATATCATTAAAAGCAAAGAGAACAAAAATCAATAGTTCAATGACTTGAGCAGACTTGAAAAATGCTTCTTGAATGTTTTTTTTTTTTTCTTTCCATCATAACCTTTCCACTAAACCACTCACAGATTTTCAGTCCCCAGAGTTTTTCTTATAATTAACATGAAGTTTGGCCAGGAACAGTAAAGCTCCTTCCACTTGCTCATCCAAGAAATTCTGTTTAATGTTTATGAACTTTTTCTGACTAAGTCAAGGGACTGAAATCAGACAAGAAACCTCTCCTTTCCATTTCACCCTGAATTTCTAGCTACCTGCGAGAAGTTTCTTGCACTCATGAGCCTCAATTAACATTGCTTATAAGTCTTCTCTTTTTTTTTTTTTTTTTCTTCCAGGGACAGACCATCATTTCCAGCACATACTAACATTTCTTACTTAGTGTAAACTTCCCTTAAAACAATCAAATCACTTTCTCAATTAGTAAACACATGCTTAATAGGATTATCTTGCACAGACACCTTTTCTTCTTTTGCAGCTTGTTCTATCTTTCTCTCTCCATAGTATTTCCTCTGCTGATAACAGACATGTTTTCCACTTTCCTTGTCACCTACACAAATGCATTTGCATCCAGCCAGTGTTTAGCTGAACAGGATTCGTCTTCGTTTTCAGTGACGTCTCTCTCTACCACACCAGCCATGTGGGAAGTATCTTTCAGGCAAGGACCTGTTTCTATCTACGCTAAGCCTTAAAAACCTTATTTCCCCTTCTCCTTTGTTCCTACATCCAGAGGAAAAGACAAAAATATTTTTTGCCAATTTCTTGTACATCACACAAGCATCTGCAACGTTCTAAAGCTGGTACCATGTGGTCTGTGATCCTGGGACTGAGAAAGGCAAAAATCTTTCACCTTGTAACCAAAGAGTTTGCTTATGCACCAAAATTGCAAAGAGCCTCAATTATGGTAATTGATTATAATGATGGTCAAATGTCTATATGAGCCTGAGAAGTGAAGTAAGAAACCTTAATGTGAGACCATGCTGCTGTCTCTGTCAGATGTGCTGATAATAATTTGAATGCCATTTAGCACTTACATCTCCTTCATTTTTAATAGAATATACATAGTGGTTGTAGGTGATGAAGACTTCTGATGTATACAGATAATTAAGATTTATGCTTTGTTTTGGTGTAAGAGTGAACAGAATACCAAGGATCTCAGCCAAAAATATTCAGGCACATTAAAGGCATTCTTCGCATGAAAGATTCATCTGAATCAACTGACTCCAGGTATAATCATATTTTGAAAAATTATATTATAACCTCACTGATTGAGATATTATGATTGGGACACAAAAGATAAAACATTTTTCTCTCCTGGTATTCACTTCCTTCCAGCCTCTGAATCTAGCCTGCCTGCACCTAACAGCACATCTCTGCTAACACAGATGGAGAGTTGCAACAAATGTTTATCTGAAAATATTTTTGCACAATGTATATTTGAATGTTTGTTTGGTTCCTTAGGTCCTGAATTCTTCAAATATTATAGAACTGTTCACGTGCTCCTAGTTAGTCATATATTCCAATGTAAAGGGCTGTGTATATTATGATTTCAGGTCATAAACCCATGTTATTGAAGTAAACATAGTGCACCATTTGACTACATACCAAATGCTAGTATCATATTCTTTATTTGCATATATTTCCTTATATAATTCAATAATTTTTACTATAAGAAATAGATACTAAGCAACTCCCTCAAAGTAGCTTTTAGGTCACGTATCAGCTCTGTGCAAGGTGGGCTTTGAAGATAACTATTTAATTTTCTCTTCCTTTTCTCTTGACCCCACTGAAAAGATGGGAAAGCTTAGCATTAAAAACCATGTACCTTAGCAGCTGCATTTTTGCAGGGGTAATGCCAGCACAATAGGAATAAATGGATTAGAATCTATACTTTCCCTCCAAACATGGGATTTTAAAAGTGGGATTTATGCCTGTAAAAATCAATATTCACTCCAAAATTCACCCTAGTTCTCAAAGTAAAATAAAAGGCACTCTCTAACAAACTGTCTTTCTGTTTGTTGCATGTCTAAGGGTACAGAACAATCAACAGAGGGTCCAGAATAGTATTGAACTATTCTTAGAAGATATTGACCTTCTGCAGCATCTACTGAACATTCTCAGAAGGAGTGGAAACTAACGAGGTGATATGAAATTTTGGCCTCTGTAAACAAATCCTTCTCCTGCATCTATTTGCTGTGTGATTGCTAACCTTAAAAAGGATAGGGAGAAAGGAGAGAGAAAGCAAAAAGAGCAGGCATAGCTGCCATTTGGCCAGCTTGTAATTTATAATGCCAGACACTAAGCTTAGAACAGATCATTGGCACCAACATGGTAGCTAAGGCATGTCTCCTATTCCCTTTTTAATATTATGTCTCAGAACCCAACAGTCAAAAGTTAATAACTGGTTAACAAAATGGTTTCTAGATAAGGAAGGCTTGTGCATGTTTTGCATGCACAAGATATCTAGTGAGCAATGTTTAATTAAACCATTTACTATAATTCTGTGCTTTGAATAAAATATTTGTTTTTCATGAGTGATTAATTTTGCCTTTATTCAGCTCTGTCTCACTCCTAAACACTGGAGCACAGGCTGTTCTTTTTACCTCTTATAGTTTTCAGAGTATTTGTAGAAATAGCACTCTTTACCATTGAAATCTGTTGTTTCTTCCTATCTATGCTGTTTTCCTTATTCTACTCCCTTAGTTTTAAATAGATTTTTCCTTCCTCTAGATTTCTACCAGTGTCTACATATTCTCCCCTGCTATCCCTTTTCCCATGCCCTCTTGCTTTCATGCCCCTGCCTTTCTTACACTTCTTTTCTTCCTAGTTTCCATTTGCCCTCTGTGGAGGGGCTTGTATATCATACAGAAAACCAAGCTGCCAGTGCCCTTATCCAGGTCTGCATGGAAGGCAAGCTCTTGTACTCTGGATTGTCTGTCCCAAAAAGCTGCAGGACCTGCTGTGTGCCCCTCTTCTGGGACCTGAACTCCTAGACTTGGTTTGAGGGGTGCACTCTTCTCACACTGACCAGGATGGAGTGTACGTCTCCTCCTGAGCATGTGATCCAAGCTTTGCTGCTTCCATTTTGGCCGCCGAGTTAGTTATTTATACCTTGAAATTGTTTCCTCCTAACACTATTTGTCTCTTAAAATTAATGTTTGACTTGTATTTCCATCTCCCCAGAATGCCTATTACTTCTCATACATATTTAATCTCTGTTATCTTCTTCTCCAGTAACGCTTCTGTCTTCATCACTCCATCTATTCTTAGTAAGGTAAATCACCATATCCTTCCTGGGAAGTGAAAACATAACTCCTATTACTCTTCAACTGTTTGCTGTGCTTACAACTTAAATTCAAACATTTTCTGTTAGTCCCTCCTTCCCCACCAGTTTTTCTTTCACAATGACACCCTGTTACACTACCTTTGCTGGTGTTAGATCAATCCTATCTTTGAAACCTTTTGCTAAAATCCCCCCCCACTGAAATTTCATTTATTTTATCTAAACTTGGAATTCCCTAAATGATTGCCAGCACCTTATATCTATCATATTTACCTCTTGCTTAGTCCTTTCATTTATCACTCCTATATCTTCCTATATCCTAGACTTCACGTCTTTATTCACAGCACCTCAGGCTTTGAATAATTCTCTACTTTCTGTTAAGCTCTACTTCCTTCTTACAAGCTTTACTCTACATTTTCTGCCAAAAATATCCCACTTCAACAACAACTGCATGCCATCTTTTCACTGCTGTGGTTTGAGTGTCTGCTAAGATCTCCAGCAGGGAGATGTTGAACTTGCTAAGTGACATTAATTCCTGTCTTACAAATGCCTGTTACAAAAGACATGCAGAAGACACTGATGATTTTACTCATAGTCATTCATTTGACCAGCAATTAGCGAGTCAAAAAGAAAATGTCCATTTAAGGGAATAACAATTTTTAGATTATTTTGTTTTAGAGACCATGTGTTTTGTTACACAGTGTTACATCTGGTACAGAAAACAAAATAATTTTGTATCCTTAGACTTATGCGAGGTGGATAAAAGCAGCATGTTAAAATATAACATGATTTTAAGATGAAGACGATAATAAATAGAATGAAGAATATCTGGAAGTTCCTAAAAGCAACCTCAGTTTAGAGTTTTAAAAGAAAATCAACTGCAAATTCAACACTGAACAAAGTAGTTGTTTGCTGCTTGAAATTCCCAAGTTTTATGTCGCTTTTATGAAATACTTTTCTGGTGGAAAACAGCATCACATAACCTCACCGGATTTTTTTTTTTTTTTTGAAATACCAGTGGTAATCTATTTTGTACCAAGGTTTTGTAGGAAAACATGTCACAGCAGAGAGCGGCTCCCATCAGCTTCAGAGCTCTGCCATCTTTTCTATCAACAGTTTCAGCATTTCAGAACATACAAACAAGTTATTAGACCAATTTCTTCACAGAAACACAAAAGAAACCCATGGCAAATTTCAGGCATGCTGTAAGCTACAGCTACTGAAATCACATTGAATTTGCCTGAAATGAAGTCATTCTATCCAAAACCAATATAATTAAGTTCTTTGGTCAGTAGATTTAAATGCAGAATGATTTGGGTAAATGAAAAATTATTTTCCCCCAAACTTTAACTCTATGGCTTTAGAGAATTTTAAAAATATGTTTAACCTGGTGAACTCAGTGATATCATTGTAGCTGACTTTAGATTGTGTACATCTTGACCATTTAAAAGCAAAAGAGGAACACTCTTTCCCTATTAATAATGAAATGTGCTGCCTTGAAAAAAATAAATGAAATAATAGGGATTTTTTTTCAGAGGGATTATTTCTCATATGGCAGGAATACAATAAAAATCTTATAGAGGGTGCTGTTCAGAGCTCCTCTTGTGCACTGAGTGCCATTCCAAGTTATTCAGATTCAGTTACACAGAAAAAATCTAAGGATGATCAGGAGAGTGGAAAAACTACCTAACTTAGGCTGAAAAAAAAGCAAAAGAAACTTATTTATTAGCCTCATAAATAGAAGGCAGAAAGTAGCTGGGGTTACTTTCTGAAAATACTCAATGAAGGTGGAAGTCCTCATGAGAGACTGGAAAAGACCTGTTTAAGCTAACGGACCACATTAGCATGCAAATACATGGTTAATAGCTGGTACGAAAAAGTTTAAATAGAAATAACACAGTGTTATTCTTTGGAAGGTACTAAACCATCACCACAAGGAGTTTCTAGAACAGCTTTCCAAATGAGTATGAGTATGAGTATGGGAACCGAAGTGGTTTTAAGGTGAAAACTAGTGAGTATGATATAGAATTTATCATACATTTTATCTGTACCATCAGGAATCTTGGTCAGATAACCAAAAAGCTTCCTTCCAGATCAGTGCGCCTGAATGTGAGAAATCTATAGCAGATTGTAAATACTAATGAAACATTCCATTCATTTGTTTCAGGGCTCTTCTTCCAGGTTTTCTTTTGATCTGTAATATTATAGCAGTATTTCAAAATAAAATTAATAAAAACCCATACCCTATACAAGACATAAGGCTTGAGGTTTAAGGGGACATGGACACTTTGGGAGTCTATCTTTTGGAAGTGTCCGCTTTAGATTGCTTATATGCCATGACAATGTATAATGGAGTAGTTAATAGAGGGACATGGCATGCATATTCAAATAGCATATAAAAAGGAATGTTGGAGCAGTAGTTAATTGGCAATAGCCACTTTCAAACAGTAAGAACTGCAGGCTACTTTTTATTATTGTCAGAAGGAATACAGTAGCATAATATTTAAAATAGTATTAAAAAAACAGTAAAGGTTTTTTAAAAGCTAGTCTTCAACTACAGAGCACAATTCTTTCTTTACTTTGAGAATACTCCTACTGACTTTCATGAGGTTTTGAGATCATGAACAGAGACTGAGCGAAGTTAATTTGCTTCTGGCATTCCCTACTTAGGAATTAAAAAAAAATTCCCCAGGAGTCTTTTCATGAAATTTCATCAAAATCTGAAAGTGAAGGGGAGCCTGCCCTCGTGACTCATTGTCCGAAATAAGCATGTGCTAATAATTCTGTATATGTGAACTGTTTGGGAGCTTTTCTATTCAGTGTAGAAAAATACTATTCTGACTGGAAGACAAGACATACCATTTTGCCTCTGATTACAAAATGAAAAGAAGTTGAATACTTACAACAGAAAAAAAAAAAAGAGCCTTGGCAACATCAAAAATGAGCTATTAGTTCCTTCTTGCATCAAAGTTTTTCAAAGACGCTTGTGATAAATGAAATTATTATTATTAGGTTTTCTATAACATGAATCTCAGGTGCATATGGTCTCATTTTCAGGTAGCACTTAGTTGCAAGAAAAGATTTTTCGTAATACTGCAACACAGAGGCATTCGTAGAATTACTAGGGTATTGCGGGTCTAGTCTTGGAAGAAATTCTGATCAAATCAGGTCAGCTAGCATCTTTTGAAGCCTTAGAATAAAGCTAGTTTCAAAAGTTAAAGTGAATGTGGCAGAGGGGTCTCATATATTTTTCATTTGTAACCTGAATATTCAGATATAATCACAACCAGGAATAACCTACTGCATAAAATTCCAAGAAAGATTTTTCCAAACATGCCTCCTGGGTGAATATATGGAAATAAAGGATGTTTTATTTTTTCTTTTTGAAGTCTAGTGTTTACCTATAAACTGCAAAAGTACCTCAAGATGTAAAGAAAATCCCTCCACATCCACTAAACCATGCTGCTAACAGCATTGAGTGTTGTATTAAGGTTGACTTATTCGGGTACTGACTGTAGATAAATAGATATTGAAATTACTTTCTATTAATAGATGTGTCACAAAATTTCATGATAATAACCCAGGGCTGAATCCATTTTCCTTGTGCATATGTAGGCCTATTTAAGAATGTAAATTTATATACATAGACTAACAGAATATTTGAAAGGGATTTTTATCTAGGCCTTATGAACCTCTGCTACTTGATGTGCCTTTGCTTTGATGGTTTGGAACTAGAGTGATTAGTACATTTATATTAATATCTATCCATTAAAAGGCTGTAGACATGATTCTAATATCTTTTCTCATTTAATTTTGCAGGGACTTAGAACTTCTGCTTGTCTCTTCTAAGATAATTCACTGTAAAAATCAAGTTAAACATTGAATAAAATCAAATTACACTTTTTTTTTCTCATGATAAGAGAATACTATTTCAAAAAAGCCCCAAAAAGTAAACATGCAGGAGCTGTCAGTTAAAAAGAACACCCTGTGTGTACTTTATCAGTTCTGGTGAGGATATCAAACTGCTAGATTATTGAACATATTATTTATTAATGCATATCAAGTCAACCATTTGTTGCCACATCTCTTTCAGACCAGGCAAAGAGAAAGGTAACCGAGGCTCTGGTATTTGTTGGAAGGATATACGTGAACAACAGAATGGCTGGGATTAGGGAAACCTGTCCAATCCACTGTGACTTTAGATGGTATTTCCTTGGAAACAGGATAAGGAAGACACCTGCCAGTTCAGAGCTCTCAAGTTTTGCGACACGTGGAAAGGTGTTATTTTCAAGTGCTTAGGGAGGGAATGAATGAGTGAAGCATAATTTTCACAACAGAAGTCTGTATAACCAGGCAAGAGACTGAGACGAAGCTGCAGAAAGAGAAGGGGGGTCTCTGTGGTCTCACAGATGGGAGAGGAGACTCCTGATGACTAACCCATCTCAAATGATCAGAACTGATAAGGGAAATGATGCAGGGAATATATTCAGATATTTCATATTTCTTTAGGGTTTTTTTCCCTAGGAGCAAGGAATGCTTACTTTTGGAATCCCTAAAAAGTTAATAATATAATTTTCAGAAATAAGTAAAATTATTAAACTATCCTAGAAGCTTATCAATGAATTATTTATTTGCTTCAGTCTTGACATGTCCATGTATAACTGATTTACAAGCCCTGAGTGCTCATTGTCCAAACCGGCTGTGTTCACGTGTGATAGCAGTGGGAAATGCTGTACTCACAATACTGTCAGCAGTGATCCTTAGGATGTACAGCAGCAGGGTCACAAAACCATAGTTTTATGAAGCAGTAATGTCCGGGAATAGAAGGAAACCTATGTTGAGGATACATGTCTAAATAAAGAAAAAGCCTTGGGTATTAATTTGAGGATGCCACATTTGAAACAGAAAAGATACCTCAGGTAAACGGCTAGAACATGTAGATTAATCTGTGCATACAAAGAGGTTGTTAAGACCAGTTAGCAAGTCCATAACAAATCAGTGAGTCTTTCGTAACTGTGCCTGATGAGCAGGATTGGAGGAGCTGAGCCTTCTTGTTGCTGTAGAAATTGCTCCATCGCTTTTAACAATGACATACGCTTGCCTGACTCTGGTTCTGTAACATACCCATCACTATAGTCTCTCTATATTTATTATTCGTATTATTTTTATCATAAAGGGCACTGCCCTCCTGTACAGCTAGGGATCAAGCTGTCTTCTTGAGCTGTATCATTTGTTGAGCAATTGCTTTAGAAGATTTTCATCTTCATACAAAATACTGATTTGGTTGTTTACCCAATGGCATGTCAAAACACGCTGGGCAGTGTATGATTTGCTAGAAACAGCAAATCCTTTTGGAGATGCTTTTTTCAGTGAACTCTTTCAGAACCTTGCATAATTGCCGAAATAAAGAAAAATACCATCATACTTTCTCCATTTCAAGAATGAGAGGGAGCTTTACAAATAGAATTATGCAGCATGCTGGTTTTGGAGAAACGATGCTAATACTTGTAATATCAACGCTGTATTATTTAACAATGCATAATATGCAGAGCAACTCTGTTGCCACCAATTAATCACAATAAAAGAGCTAATTATTTTCCAGTAGAAGGAAATTCCTTATTTCATAACATGGGACAGGTGAGAACTACATTTTCAGTCTTAAACAAGCGAACTATACAACATGTAGAGGTGCAGTAAAGTTCTGAACATCATTCACAGAAGCCGGATGTTAACACCATATATATACTCATAGCCCTTCTCTCTGGGGGAAGAAAAAGGTGTGGGCAACAGTATTAAATCCCTGTCAAAGGGAACAGAAAACCATCCACGATTAACCATAACGTAGTTCAAACTAGACCTTAACATTCACAGGGTAAAGCAGGCTAAAACTGCATACTGATTTTTCCAGGAAACTGTCCTCTGTGCTAAAACCCCATAAAAAGGTTTTGAAACAAAGCAGATGACAGCACTTTCATGGTTTAGGATTCTTGAATATGTAGTAGTGTTGCTCTGAGAAGATGTTTGACAAAGTACAAGAAAACATGCTGCCCTCTTAATCCATTAAAGAATGGAAAGTTTTCAAGCCAGGACATTAGATAGAAGAATTCTGATGGGGTTATTTTAGTTATTAAATTGTGAACCACACAAAATTGATAAAGATAACATTAAATTGCCTGGACTTACTTATCAGATTCAGCATATTGAGTGTGAAACTTAGATTTAAGTAGCTTAAGAAAAAAATCAGTCCTGATGACTGATGATTAGCAAACAAGATGAACTAATAACTCTTGCTTGTTAGTTTCACTGAGGGAGAAACATGATTTCTGGAAAGGCAGAAATCTCATTAAACTTCCACTTAAAGCAGAAATGGAGGTGGCATTTAGAGTATTTGAGCTTTTTTTTTCTTTTTTTTTTTTTTAATGGATTAGGTAAGAAATGAGTTATGTTTTTATTTGAGGGATTTGAAGCAGTTGAGAATTACTATTTTGACTTAATCAAATAACTGTAGGTTTGTGATTCAATGAAATTAAGCATAGTCATCTTTGGTCAAACATAAGTCTGGACTTTTTGATTTCAGTCACAAGCATCCCAGAAAGAGAGAATAGAGAAAACCACAACATGTTTCCTTCAGCTAGGATCTCAAATATTACAGGTGATTTGGCACAAATTCCCGTAGAAAAGTAAGGATTTTACACAAATGGGAGACCTACAAATGGTCACCCTAACCCCCTTCACCACTGCAGTGACTATTGTTTATGTTGACTATTAAGGGACCAGAACAAAACAGCCTTCAACACATAGCTAATGGACTCCAATGTAAGCTCAGTAAAGTCTCTTTACTTACTTAAATCCCTAGAGTAGTAGGAATCTGTTCAGATAAGGGGTCTCAGTGAAGCAATGTAGAATTGCTTTTTATTTCTCTAACCAGTAAACAAGCAAACTATCTCAGAGAAATTCCTGGAAAAGCAATTCCTACACAGAGAACAAGAAAGCATCGCTTGTTGCAACCTCTCTGCTGCAAGCATGTCCTTGTCTGTTATCATTATTCCCTGACTTTACTGGCAAATCTAGAAGAAAACATGAGATATTTAATATTGAACTACCACCAGGTTTTCATAAAAAGTGATCCACAATAATCTGATTTTCTTCCATGAATTCTCCGTTGCTTGAAATACCACATACCCTAACTCTTAAACAACAAAAATATAAAAACCCCCCAAACAAACAAAACTAAAAACCCACAACAAAAAAAACAGCTTGTAAGACAAAGCTGAAGTTAATACTGACACCTCCCCCATTCCTCTAGTTGTTAACAGAATTTATTTCTATTTCTGCGTGTTTTAAGAATCAGCGAAGCCTCATATCTCCTCCTTCCTGCTGTGGTAGTGGGCCAAGTATAAAGATCCATCTTGAACTCATAATGCTCAATGCAACTGTAGCTATATTTGGTTTGAGGCAAGGCTTTACAAGAATGTCATGGAGAATCATATAAGCAAACAGAAAGATTTGGGCAAAGTTATTGTATATATGTCTCATCTTAAAAGAAAGCATATATGATTTGTCCTTAGAAGTCCCATGGGAGGGAACATGGATTGTATGTCTAACATTATTTAGTACCTGAATAATAAAAGAGATTCACATTTAGAGAGCAAACAGTTAAGGGTTTTGAGTAGCTTTAAAGAAGACTATCAACACGGTACTGATATCTCAAACAGATAGTCCAGAAATAAAAGGTGGAAGCCAACAGAGACTAAAAGCTGCACTTCAGAAGGAGATAGAAGAGATCAAGAGAGGGAGATAATTGGCTAGGAGATGTAGGGTAGAAAATAATTTTGGTGTCACAGTGAACCAAAAAATCTAAGGTAGATACATTGCAAAAAAAGCAAATATCAACATGACCCTCTGAGGTATATTAATAAGCATATGAAAAGAGTTATTCATTTACGCTAGTTGATACTGGTGGGATCTCACTGGGCCAGGATGACACTCAGTTTGAAATGTGTTCTTGAAGAAAAGGAAAAATAGAGAGTCCAGAAGAACAACAGTCAGAATGATGAGAGGTTTATATAGTAAGAAGACAGTTTATTTTCTTTGGAAAAAAGAAGACATTCTTGGAAAAGAATTATTTAGATGGGAGAAGAAGTATTTGTTGCTAGCTTTTCAGAAATAAAAAGCAGAAAAGGTCAAAATGTTGGAGGGTGGTTAGTGTTCACAAACAACCAATGCTATCTTGAGAGGCAAGCATCAGAAAATATGCCTGGTGCCTACTCCACAGAGACACTCAACATGACCAGACCTCAATGGAATTCTATTTATTTATTTATTTTACTCCTACAGCAATTGGAGCTGCAGGAAACAAGAGGCTGTCAGGCACAGGGATGTTCAAACTCCTCCCATGCACCCACTGCATCCACTGCTGTCAGAGATGAAGAGCTGGCATCACACAGATACCTGCACAGCCCATAGGCAGGTCATGCCAGAATTCAGCCAACACAGCTTCTGAGCTCCACTTTAATTCAATCTCTTCCTTTTACAGCATACAGGGGCATTAGCACTGCTACAACATGTTCTTAAGCTCCCAGGCTGAGAAAATAATTTCATACCACATCTATCTATGCATCTGCAGAAGTCCAAGCTGCACCTTTATAATTGTGGTGCCAGGAAAAAAATCTAAATTTGGAGGCCTTCTGGTGAGAGTGGGGGAGAGTGGTGGGAGGGGAGAAAGAGGTGAAAGACCAGTCACTGATAGGCTTCTCTCCTACTATTTTCTCCAATTTCTATCCATTTGTTATCTTGTGAAGACTGAGAATCGTCTCCATAATTTCCTTACAGCTCACAATTCTTTTTGCTGTGTGGAGCAAAACTCCCATAGAGCAACTCAGAAGAGCCAAGTCAAGATGAAGGCCCAGCCATGATAGTTTGCAAGACCAAGCATAATTCAGTATAATTTTTGTAAATGGAAAGTCATTAATTATGAACTTAAGTCAGTATAACCAGCCACTTTACACGCAGCTATTGTGATTTAGATACTGGTTTTCATTTCAAGAGTTACATGAACATCATCTCAAGGGATAGCAAGGCTATCCCAAATAAAAATACAAATACACAAAACTGGGGTTTGTATCTGTTGGAATTCTGTGTCTTACTTGAAGCAGTCAAAGCACTCAGTTTACAAGCAGCAGATGTGACCGTGAAGAAAACTAAGCACTTCTATAAATTCCCTGTGACATTTTTGTAACAGAAATGTAAATTAAAATAGATGACAGAAATAAAACCAGCCACTAGACAAAGTCTAGAACATAATCATATTTATCTCACACCAACAATTAAAGGGTAGATTTCTCAGTGTTCGAAAGATATGCAATCCTTAAAGTTTTTTACCCTGAGGTAAAACACTTTTCCTTGCAAAGATCTTTTCCCCCAGTACAAAGCAACACAGACTTGTTACATCAGCCATTCCTCAGCAATGTGCCTTTGACACATTATACAGGAGAGTTCAACAGGGCCCACAAGATCTTCAAGACAAATTTGGAAGTTTGTTGCTTCTAATCCAAGTTACAGGGAAAATGTAGATGTTAACAGCCTGAGTTAGAATTTGGCCATGACACTACGAACTAAGACTAGAATCAAACAAACATGCTTTGATTCTTTCTGGAGTTATTTTTGAGGAAAAATGTTTACAGCACATTTTGACTTATTGAAAAAAAAGACCAAGTAACTATTTGCATTCAGTTTCAGTTTTCTTCCCCAGCGGGCATCCCCCAGGATGTCTTATTTTGAGTGTAATTCAATTTTTAAAACACGTTAAACATCAAAAATTTATTTTGCATAGCCATGTTGTCCCTTCACATGTCTCCCATGCTGCAATGATCATTATAAGAGTCACTCCTTTGCTTCAGACACTGTAAGAGGTTCATGTTTTCTGGGGCCATAGCTCAGCTCTTGAAAAAAACCTCAAACCAGAAAGTGATATTTATTCAATTTTTCTGGGTTTGCTTCAGGTCACTTATCTTTGTTCTCAGGCTGATGTCCCCCTGGGCAGCTTGTGTCCATGATCACAGTTTAGCAGAAGCTCTACTGCCTTTGCTGAGTTATAGCCTTAGAACATGGAAGTATCTGAGGCATTACCTGTTTTCTTCCCCACTCAGCTTCTAGAGAGCTGCTCTGTCCTCTCCTCAACTTCTCTCAGATCTGACACTTCGTTCAGACTAGTGAATCCAGTTTAGGACTCCTAATCCTTTGCTGTTCACTTCTCAGTTTGCACACCCCACCAAAAGTTCACTTATGTTGTAAAGACAACATTAAAAACATTAACTTGAAACTCCATCTGTCTTTCTGGGCAATAATTTTTATAACAACATCAGTGCAAGCAGGGAAGAGCTATTAGCATAGTTGGCAGAAGGGATATGTAATAGGACAGAAGCTGGGATAATTTAGCACAGAAAAAATGAAGGCCAAAGGGGAATAAACTTAATCACTCTAGATATATCTGCTGGGTTAAACACTGGGGAAAGAGGGAAAGAGCTATAAAACAGTACTAGTTTAAGCATAAATGAACATGTAGTGGTCATACGCAAATTTGAGACAGAGATAAGGAGAAAGTTTCTAACCATCACAGAAAAAAGGTTGTGGAACCCTCTGTCTGTTAGAAATGGCAGGGGTGAGAAAACTATAGTCAAGATTTACTTGTTATATGTTTGGAAGTAACACTACGATACGGCCACATGTGACAAGAAGGCAGTGGAAAATGACAGCTTAAACCTATGAAGCTGCTTTATTACTAGAAGTGCTTGAAAGAGAAACGAAGTCTGTTATGAAATCTATCCCACACGCAATATCTGAAAAGTATCTGATAGTCCGAAAAATGTGGGAACAGTACATAGCTGCCCATTTTAACTCTTACTTATCTTTAGTTGTAAAAGAGTCAACGAACAAGCATGGTTTTAGCTTAGACAAGGAAAATGTGGTATCTAACTGTAAGACCAGTGTATTACATTCACTTAGACATGCAGTTTGGTCTTTGGCAACCTGAATCCAATTTCTTTCAGCAGTCATAAACCTCTGCAGCACACTTGGGTTCTGCCACCAAAAATATTGTGTCCTTTAGCTGGAAGAAATTAATAACTTCTCTGTGTTTATAAGTAGAGATTTGTAACATCATCCTCACAACAACAACAAAATCTAGAAATGTTTTGTGTATCTCCAAAGCAAAAAGTAGTATTTGTTAGTATTAAAAGGAAGACTGTTTTGATGTTCTTCGTAAGATTGTCTTAAAGTTCAGGGGAATGGCTTTTTCTATGAAGCCTAAACTTGCTCTTGTCTCTGAAGTAACCCTATGGACTTTACTCCTACTGCTGCCAAAAACCTTTTGGTTCTCGTTGTAGAACCACTGCCTCCCAGAACAACATCAACAACATCTTTTGTCTTGTGCTAGCAATATGCCATTAAAACTCATGGCAAGAGGAGAGGACACCAGCCAAGATTCTGCATAAGAAGGATGCAAGACAGACTTGGTGAATACAATGAATGAACCACTATCTTGCTTAACAGGTGCTAGTGAAAGGTAATAAAAAAATAGCCAACAGCACTACAGCTTGTACAGTTTCTGTCCTGTGGATAAAGTGCATAGAAGACTATAATTTCCAGGTCTGACAATTTGACAAATTTTAAATGCACGTAATTTAAACCAGGAATAAATTACTAAGCAGTGTCAGTATTTGCTCTGAAAGAAGAACCTATTTCTTAGGAGGATGAATAACGTCTGATGAAAACATCAGCCAAAAAGCTGCAGACAGCAAAGCTTAAAATGGTTTTAATAAGTTTAATAAAAGAAACAGTTATGCAGTGTGGACGGAAAATAACTTTTGGTTAGAGTAGATAATTTCCTTGGGAGCCAGGATTGGTCTCAGGTCTGATGTTACATTATACAGAATGTATGCATTTTAATTAAAAGTTGCTCGGATAGATCTAAAATGTAGGACAGATCATTTACTGTATCAACAGGACATGCTGCCCTAGGATGCACAATCCTTCACAAAATTAACCAAATTGGTCCCAACTGTGAAAAGGGTCAGGTCATTTCAGCAATTAATCTGGTTTCCATCACACAAAACGTACTATGTGAAAAAACCTCTTTCTGTTTAAATGGTTTAATTCTCAGCCACATAGTGGCCTGCAGCCAAAAAACCCATTCTCTTTCTGCCTGTTTTGGGATTGGCTCAGATTGCAGGAACATGAACTGTTCTGTAGGAATCAAATGAAAGCAGACTACAATGTATAGCAGGAACATGACTTACAAAGCAGAGCGTGTAATTAGAACACGGTTTAGAAGGTGTCTCATTAAATTTGTATTTACTACTAAGGCAGTCTCTTGCAAAGATTTAATTGTAGATTAGAAAGTGACAAAAATTAGTAGGACAACACACAGTTTGAATTTGCACTTCTGCAAACCAGCAGCTCCAAATTTTCATGCTTTTTGGGCATGGGAGTCATGAAGACTGAGAGCAGCACAAAACAAGTTAGTAGAAAGAAAGTAGTTAAAAACAATTTTAAAATTTTTTTTATTATTTTTTTTAAGTCTCCAGACTTCTCAATACCAACAGCAAGTGTATACTCCAAATCAGAAGGCTCTAAGCATTTTTGGCTACAGAAACTTGAAAGTCAACTTTCTGAAATAATCAGCCAGAGTTTTAAAATACTTTTATTCTCAGGCCCTATATCCAAAATTTGTGAAATACATACTGATTTTCTGTCTCCAGCATCAGGAAAAGCCTAAGCAACTATACTAATCTACTGAAAAGAGAAATTTAATACTAGGTCTCAGGAATTTTATTATAAACCTTGAAAAATACTACATCTCAAATATCTCCAGTTGATATGTTTGCAATGTCCAGATGCAAATCCACCCTAGAGATTTTTGAGCAAGTTTTGAAAATCAGTCCTCTTAATGTCTTGGGAAAGATCCAGACAAATCTGCCATGGGGAGAAACAGTATTTTTTTGAAAACATGTTTCTACCTGTACTGACCAAATTATTTTTTCTAGCCCAGTGAGATGGTTATCAATGGGGTGGTGTAATAATCTCTGCAGATACTCTACCATTAACCTCTTGAGTGTCCTCTCACACAAAACTTACTGTCACGGCTCGGCATCTCTGAAAAGAGTTAAGCTGGTGCTTGTTTATTGCTGGGCATGCATGGGAGTGTGTTTTCTGACAGCAAAGAGCTCACTGGCTGTTCTACTGTAGTGGTTCACTAAAAAGCTGAACATTAGTCATAGTCTTTCACCACGTCTGAATTGACTTTTTTTTTTTTCTTTGCATCCAGCGACAATTCCCTTTATGCAAAAGGTAATGTATTATTTAAACTAATACACTCGTCTGCACAAAGACACAATACCCAGCAATTTCAGAAAACACAGAAGTATTTGTTTTGTTGTTTTGCTTTGTCTCCAGACACTCGACATTTTCAGATCTTTTTACTTAGCTATTCTTCACATCCATGCAAGTGACTAACCTTTCAGAACTCTAGAGAATAAATTGTTTGCTTTTGCTTAGAAGGTAGGAAATAAATAAAAAATAACCTAAAGAAAAATATATTGCTCATTGCTTTATTTTTTTTTCCTTATTTCTCAATAGATAAATACTTGAAATATTCTCAAACTCCTAGGCTAATTTTTTCAAACTGTTCTGCCATAGTTGTTCAAAATAGCTCATGTGTTTGTGCATCTACAGCTCAAATCACACGCCAGTGGCAGTGATGTGCTGCAGAGTGATAGCTGTTTTGATCTAGGACCAAGACATTTCCTGCAGATTACCCCTTCCCCACATCACAAAATCTCTCCATGGAAGCATTCAAAAGCTTTTGATTTGTGGAGTGCTAACTAGGGAAGGTGTAAATCATTTACAACAAATTTAAGCCTACCAGCAAGCACTTCTTACAGATGCCTTTGAAATGGTCCATAGACTGAAAAACGTTTCTCCACAACACATCTTTCAGATCACAAACTAATTTGCTTTTTCTCCAGAGATTAATTATTTATCTATATAATGGCAGGTGGAAAACAGATTTATTCTGTTTGTTGGTTTTTTCCCACAGTTTAGACAACTCCTTGGAAAGCCCGCATTCAGCACAGTCAGTGCTATGGCATGGCCTTCCAGTTCTGGCTTGAGAGACCTTTTGATGTGACCATATCACTGAGTTGTAGCTGTCCTCAGCTTCAGAATGGGGTCACTGAAGCTGGCCATCAAATGAACTGAACTGAAATAGGATCAGAGCAGCCTCGAGACAGATCAAAGAAAAGAAAAGCAAATTCGTAATTTCTGTGTGAATCTGACTGGTGGACAATTATTTATCTACCAAACATGAAAATTCATTTGCAAACAGTAAAATTATATAGCTTCAGGAAAATAAACAAACAAACATCAAGGTGGTTCCTACGCATTGCAAAGCCTCTTTCAGAAGATTTACATTTACTGCTGTGTTTGCAAAAAATAATTTATCCTCTGCAGCCAACCCCTTGAGACCAATAATGCTGCAGAATTTTTTGTTGACATTCACAGAAGTTGGGAATCAAGGTCTAGCACATTACATTTTACATTTCTCGTCAAATTAACAAGCTGTAACAAAACCTTGCAGAAGACTGAATTCCCTATAATTTGGATGCCTTTCCTCCTCCACCCCCCTTTAGTTATTTAGGTGTAACATCTCCTAGAAATCTCAGTCCGAGACAATATTGTGTTTTCAGTTCATTAAAGGCTACATATCAACAGCTGTTTAAAGCAGTCTTCCTCTCCTCTCACATTAGAAAACATGTTCTGGAAAACTCTGACCCAACAGGAGTCAAAGTTTATTCTTGGTCCACATTTTACATCTCATATTATTGGATGAGCTGCACTGATCCAGCATGGTTGCAAATAATGAAGTTATGCTGATTTATATTAAGAATCTGGATGACTATACTTATTGGTCTTAGTGCATTTTATAACATATATGTTCTTGAATTTACTTATATTTTACACTCAGTTAAAATTGTCTACTTCTAAATACTGCTGATGCAGATTTTGCTGTTTAAATGTAAAAAGGAAACCATCCATGCTTGTCTATTGAGAGAAAAGACATCAGGAATTTACAGCATGAAATAGGCAAACCTAAATTGCTGAAAAGAAACTCCCCAAAAATCTCAAACCCCACCAATCAAATGGAAGAGATTTACAGGGCAACATCAGCACTGGTTTTTTTTTGCCACAGACTTAATTCCGCACTAGCTTCAGGTTTATTTGAAATGGGCATATTTAATGCTGAATTATTTAAATACATTTGCATAGTTATCACTTTACATTTTGTTGGGTTATATATTTTGAAACTATACTCAGCTTCATTTATATAAGCACTCAGGCTTATACCTCAGCAATGCCAGAGGAAGTTACAAACAGAGAAAGCAGACAGGTAAAACCCAAACATTCCAGGAAAAGTATATGCCAACTAATGCTTCCAGAAACTGAAAGAAATATAAAAAACTTCATACAAAGTGCTGAAGAAATCATAATGGTAGGAGAAATAGAGATCCTATTTCAGGAATTTTGAAGGAGGAATTATCCCCTCTTGGAGTAGAAGATGTACCAAACATTATCAATTTCTGTTCCAACAGAAGGTTAATTTATTTGATCTGCTTCTTCTAACATATTCATCGTACAGCAGGACTAATTGAAGAGGAGGAGGTTAACAGGGTTTCAGCCATTCTATGGTCCCTCCTTTCCACACCCCTGCCCTTTAACCACTAGATTACACTTCCTTGACTCCTACACTGCAAAGCCACTCACAAGAAGGAAAGATGCATTTGCCCAACAGTTGCATGACTAAATGAAGGGTGTCACCAAAAAAAAAAAAAAAGAGAGAGAAAGAGTAGAAAGATGGTAAAAGAAACCCCTATCTCCACCCACCAAAAAAACCCCAAACAACAACAAAACCCCCTACATCAGAACTTGTAAGCATGAAACACTAAATTGCATGTTGCTCTTCCCTTAGAGAAGGAGATGTATAACATAAATAGTCACAGGGTAGAACTTAAGGAGATTTTTAAAAGCATTTCAGGAACACACTAAAACGCTAAAATGATCCACTCAGCAGAGGAACCCTGAATAAACCCTAAGACATAAACAAGCTTGGGTTTTGTGTCAATATTCCCTCCTGTGTGACAACTAACAGTGGCGTCCATGTTCTCTTGAAGCAAAAGGAGCTAACTCGAATGTGTCAGGAGAAAGATTTTAAATAACACATTTTCACATCTTCAGTATTTTCTTGGACAGTTCCTAAATAGTAGCCTTTTTTAGTCCCAAGAACAGGAAAGCAATCAATAAACTAGTTCTGCAGTAAAAATAAGACTTGTGTTAAGTTGCTCATCTCTTGAAACAGATGTCTTTGTCGCTGTCACACAAAGGATGAAGACTGAACCATTTAATATTCTTCCAGAGTCCGACTAACACACTTTTATCCTACTTTGCTGGTGATTTTTTTTTTAGCAACAAGGAGGGTATCTTGTAAAATGCTTATAGCCTTATGTCATTACTTTTAATTCAAAAGTGGGCAAATAGCACTGGGTCAGTTCCAACGTCAGATAAGATGTAGGACCCACCAGCTTAGCTCAGATAAGAATCTGCTCAATTTGTTTATCTGGCCAGTTCAAATATATTTACTGAAACCAATGAAGTATTTTCTTGTTTTACATTAATGGTTAGATATCAATGCAAGACTGCTCTCCTTGAATATGGTTTCATTTGGTGTATAGTTATGATAAAATGTCAAACTATGCTTTGGTTGAGTACCTGTATGACCTGCATGACCCTTCTTTGGATCTTCAGCCTAGTAAGCATTTCTATGATGCACTAAACTGCTGATCAAGAATTTATTTTCTCATTACATATGCTATTTTTAAATTTGCATCTTTCTTATTTCCCTTATGGAAGGCCAGAACTTGCATACTAGCAATGTTTTCCTAGCAACTCATCCAAAAGACGTGTAATTAAGCTACAAAGTGCTTCTTAAAGATTTTACATAATGCAGTGGGAAAGCTTATAGGTAAAGGTAAGGAAAAGAAGATATTAAAAAGAACTGGCAAAATCCGCTGCTATCTCTTGCAGTGTTCATACTGTATGGATCATTAAACTAATTAGTAGAAATTTAACTACAGTTTTGGACCTCTGTTTTATGGCATGGCCTTTTGGATTTTTCCCATTATTTTCATTAGTAATTGAGGATCTGGAAATCTGAAAAAAAGTCTTGAAAAGTTGGAAAGAAATGTCTGTTACTTTTACGTGAGAGAGATGAAGAATTACTTCACACAGCTCAAGCTGTTGCACAAGCCCTAGACTAGGAAAAATTAGATTATGATTATGATCTACGTCAGGTTCAACAGGACTACTGGGCAAAATCTGACTGAGTTTTTCTCTTTATATTATTTAGTTATGCATCTTTTATTGGTCACTGAAATATGTCATGCTAAAGATGTATTTTGAGTAAGCCAAAATCTGTCAAAATGACCCAATTCTTCTACTCTTGAAAGCATTAGACTTTCACTACTGGCTGCAGCAAAAAGCAGAGTCTATCCATATCACTGAGATCTCCAGCAGATCTCCAAGATTTTACAAGTGCTTTGAAATACTCAGTGGACACTAGGAAGAGTACACTTCTGATTTATTTCTGTGCCAAAGCTGAGCATAAAATTCTGGGAGCAGAAAATATCTCAGTGACTTTCTTTTCCTCCTTGCAGGAAGAGAGACCTTTTTACTAACCATACTACGAGCAGAATGCACTGTTGGGTGATGTTACGGGTAACACACCCTTTGTCTCGAGACAATCGAGCACAGAGGAGGAGCACGTTTCAAGTAATATTTTGTTAGCAGTTTAATATTTCTTACACTTATCTAGAAAAAGGGCAGGGTTGCCTTTTGAGAAACACTAGTACAAAGCCTGTGGTCTGGAGTACATCCTTGAAAATCTGAAGTACACTGTTCTGTGTATACTTCTAGTAGGAGCAATTTGAACCACTCGAGACTGATTAGAAAGGCTGAGATCAGTGATTTAAAAAGTTCTCACTTTTAATACACACTGAGCAATGCAGAATTCTTAAAGAATAATACCTTGGTGTACAGCTTTACAAAGCCAAATATTAACACAAATTATTTACCTTCTCCACTTCCTTTATCTACAGCAAATCATAGAACAAGTGCACATTGTTTCTGTTGCCTATGGAATTGAACACTTACATCAGGATTCAGTGAGAAGGGAATGAGACTGCACACTTTTTATTTCCTAATCTTAATGCAAGTCTGTATTAAAACATTTTGGTGTCAGAAAGAGAAGGTGTATAAACAGCTCTGCAAGATAGCAGAATGTTGTCAGATTGATTTTGGTTAAGAACTCTTAGATTCATAATAACATTTGTCGTGATCTGGGAATGCAAAAAGCATAATATAAAAAAATGTGGTGTTATTATTAGGATAGTACTAGTATAGCCTTCTGTTTGAAGTGTTATCAAGAGCTTGGAAAAGATAAAAAGAACTTTTTGATGTCAGATCTTATACACACGTATAAATATATAGGTAAAAATGTTGCCTTGGATGTATGGATTCCAGAATTAATATCTGACAGTGATGTATAATTTCCTTACAGCATAGCAACAGCTTAGTCCAAGCAAATATTCCAGCTGGTTTGCAGGGCTGGAAGTGGGGGCGGTTTTTTCCCCTTAGTCATTCAAAATACGGTCCTAGAGTAACAGCTGTCAGTTGTAACAGTAATTTAGATTTTAAGTACTACAGAGGGCTGAGATCTGACCAATGCTCTTGACAACCAGTTCTCATATTCCTGGGCTTTCATCCAAAGAGGGGATGCTTTGAAGGATTCTTCTGTAACGTATTTGTCTTGGTAACCAGCAGAACAGAATGCACCTTCATTCTCTATGAACAAGATAAACGTTTACTCATTTGATAACAGGAGGAGGAACAGAACGAAAATGCTTCTGCAAAGGAAATAGTTGACTGATTGTCTGGCTGGGTAACACAGACACTGTTGAAAAATAGGCCTGTGTGCTGAAGCTAAACAATGGAAGAGGAAGCCTGTGGTTACCCTTACAGCCAATGTTTACATGCTGGCTGTGTCAGTATTTCCATTGTAACTGTTTAGATACCTTGAAAAATGTTTCACTCCAACTGCTAAGACTTGGTTGATTTTATGTAGTTTAACACACATAAAACCAATACATGGGTGCAAACAAGTGGTTTTATAAACATGCAAATAGAACTCAATTTTGCATGTTTATTTGAAATTTTCTTTACTCATGATTATTTTTATGCGGAACTTCTAATGCTTTACTTGTTGACTTTAATTTTGGCAAGACTGTATAACCGAAACTAAGTGCTGTCTCAGATTAAATACAGCATTTAGCTGTTCTCTAAATTATCCTGTATTGTGCTACAAGAACTAAAGACATTCATAAAAACTGTCTAAACACTGCACGGTGTTGATTTCTTCTCTTACAAGTACCTTTTCTAGGCCAAAATAATCCTTTTATCCTGAATCAAAACTTAGTCACAGCTAGTTATTTCCTTCAGCTGAGCCAAACTTCAGTACTATCAACCCTTTCCTGAACACAGCCACACAGTGCTACAACAGCTTCCAGCTGAGGTCTGCAGGACTGTACTTTAATAAACAGACAATTAAAATGCACAAGAAAAATTTAACATCCAACTCCTAGAAAAAATTCTTATGTGACCCCCATGAACTGCCAAAGTGGATTGTGTTGGCTTTTGAAGTCATACTTCTCTGCTCCAGATGCATCCAGCTTTTTATTTTTAAAGAAAAATGCCCATTTACCCCATAAAAATAAAAAGATCAAATCATAAAACTAAGGTCTATTTCTGCTAGATGTTGAACGTGTCTGTGCTTTGCATACTCAATGCATACCACTTACAGAGTATTTTCTTGCTGCAGTAAAAATCCCTATGTAACTATAGAGGTCACCTTCTCAAAGTCAGCTTTAAACTGTTCTTTCCACACTGATCCTGCCTAAGTTGCCTCTAGATCATAGAGATTTGATTCTTGCACCACAAGAAGATTCAGATAAAAAAACCTCAATTACACCTGGTGTATTGAGTTCCAATAGGAGTCCAGTGCAGAGCCACAAAGATGATTAAGGGAGTGGAGCATCTCCCTTACGAGGAAAGGCTGAGGGAGCTGGGTCTCTTTAGTTTGGAGGAGACTGAGGGGGTGACCTCATTAATGTTTATAAATATGTAAAGGGTGAGTGTCACAAGGATGGAGCCAGGTTCTTCTCAGTGACAACCGATGATAAGACAAGGGGCAATGAGTTCAAACTGGAACACGGGAGGTTCCACTTAAATATGAGAAGAAACTTATTCACAGGGAGGGTGACAGAACACTGGAACAGGCTGCCCAGGGAGATTGTGGAGTCTCCTTCTCTGCAGACATTCAAAACTCACCTGGACACCTTCCTGTGTAACCTCATCTAGGTGTTCCTGCTCCAGCAGGGGGATTGGACTAACATTCTGTGATTCTGTGAAAAAAAGATTTGGCTGCTTTGTGACTCAACCTCAATTCAACTTTGGAAAGATGAACACTTTCACAAAAGAGACGTTCAAGCAATCACAGGGTATTTACCAAGCAGGTTAAATTCCTTCCAAGAAGGAATGCTAACAAGTGACCATATTATGCAATCATCCGAATTGATATTTAATTAAATAATACCATTATCTTGTCAAGCTCATACTTGCTGCTCTGGGGACAGCACCAGATACTTTAGAACAAGGTGGAAGAAATCTTTCCATAAGTAGTTAAATAAACCATTTTAAAAGATTTTCCAAGTAATGTCCAAGATTTATGTATATGACCCTGTGCATGTACTCAAATTACTTGATAATTTTATCTCAGTACTCACAAAAATCTATTAGTTTTTAAGATCTAGATTTTCTACTACTTATGCCTGAAAATACGTGATTAGACAGAAGGCAAAAAAATGAAATGAAGGCTCTACATTAAAAAAAATATTGCAACAAGTAACATATTGGTTATGCCTGTTAGCTGTCATATAGGATTAGTCTTCTCTTCTTTAGAATTGTGAAAGAGCATCCTGCAAAAAGCATTATGTTGCATGACAAGTATATCCCTTTATATAAGCAGAACAAACTAACAGTGAAAAGTTTTGATGACTTCTGTTTAATTCATCCTTCTCAAAGACTGTCCTCTTTTAATCAAGTTTTTCTTTCATTATAACTTCCTGAAGATAGTCCCTTTACATCTAGCAGAATCATGAGCTTCAAGATTTAGAGTGACTTTAATATTTACTAGCTGAATCCTCTTTTGCTAAAAGATAAGGGGGGGGTTGATTGTTTGTTTCTTTTCCTCTTTGTTTTTAAGAAAACATCATACATATGTAATAGTAATGCCTTTTCTAATTTAAGTAGCTTTCATACTAAATGCATTCTCAGCTTGTACCCTGGAAGATGTGATTTTTTCTTGAAGCAATAATAGGAAGTCAATTATGGGATTTGGTACTTTTGTGTTTATTGTAGACATGTATTAAACAGTTTTCAGGTTCTTTGCAATACGTATGTGAAACACAGGAGGTTCCTAGCAGAACTTTAGACATGATATTGCACCTGAAATACCTCAGTCTTCCAACTAAGCAAAAGGAATAGTACAATATAAACCCACCAGTCATCAGACGGCTTGTGAAATCTCCAAGAGCCAAAATTAAACAACCCGTTTTAATGGGTATTTGTGAATAACCACCTTCTAAAACACAGGATTAGTCTGCAAATAAAGTCTTCAGGGAGATGAAGCCTTATATTTGTCAGGTGCCTCATTTACAACTAATAGTTAATTGGCTATACAGGTGGATGAGAATCTAATTAACTCTTTTTCCATTTGGCAAGGGGGAGATTTCATTTCTCTCATATGTTAAAGGAACAGAGGTGCTAAGAAAAGATCAATTTAAATAATTTCATGGGTCTCAGAATGAGCACATCTTTCACCACCAATGTAATACATTTGTAGTACAATGCTTATTAAAGGAAAACTTGCACACAGAAATGCTTTTAAATATACTGTATTTGTACAAAGAAAATGTGCTTACCTATTGCTTTACTTTGCTTCTGAGGCTCTTCTCATTCATAGTCTCTTACAGTGATCGTGATTCAAAAGCAATTACATCATAACATGTCGTTAAGGAAAATGCTATGGGGTTATTTCGCTGAAATATGGAGTGGTTGAAAGCTGACTTTCTATAAAGGAGGTCATCAAGCTGAAAAAAAAATCCTGTTATTTTGTTAAAAGCATCAGAGAAAATTACTACATTTCAAAAAAGGTAAAGGAAAAGGAAGCACTTTGTAACTGACTTTTTAAAACAGACACGAGCTTTTCAACAGTTGTGCTAGCCAAACTGAGAGTTTAGAAAATGGTTCTTTTAAATATAGTAAACTGATAGTATCTCTTTAAAATAGTAAAAAGATCATAAGAGGCAACAAAAGAGTAATCATTACTAGAAATGTCCCTGTTTTAAGTAAATGGATATACTGGTAATGGACATCAATTTGCACGTACTTGGCTGAAGTGAATTGAACAGAGAATTTACCTTAGAAGTTTTCAAAGTTGCCTGAAAAATTTTCTGTGAGAATTAAAAAAAAAAAATTAGCTCTAAAAGAGAAAATACATCGTATGGAAAGGCAGCACACGTTGTCCTGCTTCTGAATCTTGCTCCTCTGCTCTTAGTTCGATCTTTGGCCTGTGGACTGAATTGCCCAAGTAAATTGCAGATTTGTGGCACTCAGTGGTAATTACTTTGTAGGGACTTGCCAGCTCAATGTGAACTGTGACCAGTAACTCATTCACATCAGATACAGAGAAGCTGTCAGGTAATAATAACATCCAGCCACGCTGATCTGTAACTAAGTCTGTCATCTAGAGGTTCAGCCTTGCAGATCCCAAATGCTATACTTTTAATGTACTTTTGACTAAAATTCATACTTCTTAAATCTCATATGGTGCCCATTTCACCTTTTACTGAGAAGTAAGGACTGAAGTTCTCAATGCTTTAGCTGTGCTGAAATGCATAGGATGTGTGATTAAATATGCATTTGAAAATTAATTAACTCGCTTTGAGTAATCAGATTGTGACTTAACTGGCTGCATCGTTATCTTTAGTAGAGTGATAAGACTTCTTCAAAGCCAACTTTGTTTCAAAGCATGAAGGAAAATAAGTTAATCCTTCTGTTGATACAATCTCTGACAGAAATCTCCTCTAGAGAAACAAACTTGCCTTTAAAATAGGACCATGAATATAAATAACAACAACAATAATTATAATAATGTTAGTAGGGAACTACCACAAATAAAAAGTATGTAAACAAAGCTGAGGACAACAAATAGAAAAAAGAAATGGCGAAACATACCTCTTGCTTAACTTGCCCATGGTGGACCATATTGTTCTGTCCACACAGTTTTTTTTTAAGGTTGAGAAACTGTATGCATCTGGATTCCTAAGTGTATTCGATTTTAGTAATGCTTTACCACTCTAGCATAGTTGTTTATTATAGTAGCAAAGCACTGTTGGTATAGATGGTGTATTGAAGACACCATGCTCTACCAGTGTTATGTGAGCTCTACTGAGAGAAACGCAGTTTTACTGGTCTAATTTGCCGGTTTTAAGTACTTCTTGTGGCATAATTCAACCCAACAAGGATCCCAACGTTTTGCACTCCACAGCAGTCCATGGCTGCTGTATTAACTTGTCAATAAGGGAGAAGTGTTAACCAAATGTAGGTAGCAGTGACTGGGAAAAGTACCTGTGACAGCATTTGTTTTTTAATTGCAAAAAAGCAAGAAGAAAGAAGGAAAAAGAACATTAAATTATTCCAAAGTTTCAGTATGTTATGGAAATCACTAGTTTCAGAGATTTTTGCTAAGAAAATAAGATTTCATTCAGAAATCTTTTCTCCACTCACCCATTGCTTTTCACATCAGAAATTATCTATTGTGTGGTAAGCAACACTTACTGCAAAAAGTAGAAGAGAGATGGCATACTGCTAAAAGACATGACCACTTTTTTTTTCTGATTACTGCAATTGAAAAACAGATTGTTTTCTTGATTGGAGATCTGTATCTACACAGTGCTATACATAAATCCAGTCAAGGACAATTAACATATGGTTCATTTGACTTCTCTTGTTTGAGCGGGTAACCAGCATGCTGTTGGCTTACTGCCTTGAACTCCTAAGTTCAATGGAGAAAGGATGGAGATATCTGGAGCTTTAAGACAGTTCTGAGCTTTAGAGGCTGAAAGATTAAAATTGATCCTGTAGAAAACAAAGACCTGTGGAAAAAAAAAAAAAAAGATTTAAAAAGAGAAGATGGAAATATGCCATGGTAGAACAAAATATAAGTTCATCTTTGAGATGCATTATTACATGTTTGAGATGTACACAAAGAGGACAAAGTGCTACTNAAAAAAAAAAAAAAAGATTTAAAAAGAGAAGATGGAAATATGCCATGGTAGAACAAAATATAAGTTCATCTTTGAGATGCATTATTACATGTTTGAGATGTACACAAAGAGGACAAAGTGCTACTTTGCATAATAAACACCCCACAACTGTTGCAAAGGCACCTACAATTATTCTGAGTTGTGAATTTCCCTCATGTTCTTCAAAAGTAATCTGAAGATGTGTGAAATGCATTTTTGGGATTCTTGCTTTCTGTATTCCTTTGCACAATTTAATTTAAATGCTCATGCAATATTTATTTCTTCAATTTTATTTCAAGCAATTTTCAAATAATCAAAGAAAGGAGATTATGTTGAGACATAAAAGAATAAAAGGTGGATAACTGGGATTTATTGAGAGCAAGTAATTTATTTCCCTAGTGAACCACAACAAAACAGTTATGTCACTGTGGTAACCCCGGAGAAACATTGAAACCAACCCTCAGGAAACTCAGGGCCCACTGAGGCTTGACCTTTTCTAAATGGATGCTCTGAGAAGTGTTCACAGCTGCCCATTCCCAGGCCAGTGTCCCTTTCCGTCCCTATCCACAGAAATACTGTTGTTCTAATTAAATAATGTAAGAACGGTAGATAAGCTTCTGATATTTCTTTCACATTCTCTACCTTTTTTTCTCTTTTTTCCTTCTTTTTTCCTTCTTTTTTCCTTCTTTTTTTCCTTCTTTTTTTCCTTCCTTAAGTGAACACATCATGAATAAAATAATTTATATCCATATGAAAGTTCTCTGTGGAACATCTCTTTTCTCGATTTTGTTCCTCTTCCCCTGTATGGTGTCAATGTGCCTGTTAGGTAACATGGCAAAAGCATGGCTTCTGCTAACGTTCTGCTCTTCCATAGTGCATTGTCTTACAGAAATAAATGAGTAATACATTAATTAATAGACCATCCTATTTGACATAGAGAACTTAGGCAAAGTTTTATCTGAAAAATCTACAATATCTGTCTGTAGACTCAAGCACTAAATTTTTGCACAAATGCAGGGAAGTCTGTAATACTTCCCTTGCAAATTTACCTTTCCAGTATGTTGCAGTTCCCTGCGTGATTATTAAATAAACTACTTTCCCTTATCACAAACTGAGTAAAATTAAATACAGTGTTCTTTAGTCTAGTAAGTACCATAAGCATTTTGAATAAACTGCCAATTCTACTAGCAGTATTTGAAGGCAAATCACATACATTTGCTAACTAAAAATAAATTATAAAAACAGTGAGAGATATCTTTTGTTTGGTGATTTGATGAAATGGTAGAACGTGTCTAGTTAGTCTCCTGAAAACAGCCATGTGCCATGTGTCTACATAGTGGAAGAAGAGGTCCCAAGGGCAGAAATCCAGGAATTACCATACCAGTTTGGGTTCAATTCCACATCATTCCAGAATGAGAGTCTTTCTTTATGGAAGGATGCCTCAAAGAGGGCAAATGAGGAATTACTTCAAAAGGATTCACTGTTGCTTCCCAAACAAAAGATTCCGAGATATTTAGATAGAACAATTTTTAGGACCAAGGGTATTCACCTTGTGAAAGAACGTTTGCAGGCACAGGATTTGCCACTAGAAGTAATCAAGTCAGTAACCTGCTTGAGAAACAATCCCCTCCAGAAAGGGACAAATAACCTACTTACGAAGCTTTTTCCATTGCTGGCACCTGACTGATGTACCACAGGTCCCACTTACAAACCCTCTGCTCCAGAGGTGGAAGAGTTTACAGCACACCATACAGTTCTTTGTACCTCCTGTTGCAGTGTTATAAACAACACTGGCTGCAAATAATCTCGTGTGACATGGTATGGAATTTAAACAGATAGGAATAAGACTTTTAGATATACACTTAAAATTCTAGGCTTAAGTTATTTTCCACATTAGTTTTGTAAGGAATTTGTTTTCATCTATTATGTGGGAGCAGCTGACCTATTATGTCATTAGAAATGTTTTGAGAGACCTGAAAAAAATGCAAAACATTTCTAGAGCACAAGTTTATGAGCTTCTAAATATAACTTCAGCTTGGCATCTGACAATTTTATCAGAATACCTCATAATGGAAGACTAAGAAATCTAAGAAATTCCATCTATTAACAAGGAAGTTTTCTAAAACTCTCAAAAGCAATGGAGAAAATCATACTGTGTTTATGACGCAAACACATTAAAAGCAGGAAAATGAACATTGCTTAACAGATGATTCTTTTTTGTTACTGAAATAAAATTAGTCATACTTGTTTAGGACACTTTTTTTTTCCTTCCTAATTTTCCAAGGTACATCCAGATACACTACTTCCGAAACAGGTGCAATCATGTATTGAGAGAGAAATGTATAATGGGCTAGGAGAAACAGGAGATTGTTGTTTCATTACGTACCTAGCATAATGGAGACATTTGCCAGTTACCTTTCCAATAATATTAGCCCAGTCAAGGTGGTTTTTGTTTTGTCTTGTTATTTATTTATTTTAACATTTATTTAATTGGATAAGCATGTGAGCATGTCTATTTATTATGCATGGATTCAACTAAATGCCTCAAAACCTCAGTCTCCCTGTGATTGTACTGAAGTCATCCTTAAGCTTCAAGTTTCAAATTATCTCAGCAGTTGTTAAGTCTCACTTTAACAACATGGACCCTTCCCAGAAGTAATGGTTATTTTGTAGTTCATCATGAATCACTCTGTAGATCAACAAATGAATACTGTTCAGATGTTAATTTGTCTGAGCACAGTGTGTGACAGAATCCGGGTTAGTGAGCTGAATTCAAACCATCACAAACAGCAGGGCTAGAACTGCGTGGCTTAAACTCAAAATAGCTTCAGAATTTTGCCTGCTTGATGGAGAATTCATAATCTTACCATATATAATAATATCAATTTACTGACTGAATAGAGAAGGAATTCTGTTAGAGTTCTGACAAGTTCGAAGTTTTACAAATAATAACATGATTACTCTGCTTTTGCAATGATGCCATGCTTTGTGCCTATAATCTTATTCCAAATCTGGTGCACGGTGTATTGAAGTCAGAATACATATTTTTGTCAGGAAAATGCAGCAAGATTTCTCATTTTGGAATGGAGTTGATAATAAGCATATTATCAGGACAAAGAAATAGTATTACTGTAATTGTAATTCAAAATTTAAGAGGCAAATAAAGGTAAGTTTGTAGTTCGTAAATTCAGGTGACAAATCCTTCCTGAGAATTTGTAATTATTAAAATGAGTTTGATTGTTTGCTAGACAAACAACACCAGATGTGGTGCCCCTTCTTAATTTCAGCTTTTAACTTGTGATCTCTTTTCCTTGCCTTCAACCTCTATAATGGGGCTTATCAGGATCCTGACATGTAACCCCACCACTTCTGTCTAGTGCCCTGGGAAACGGAAACTTCAAATTACGTGGTTTCATAGGCACAGGAACCTGCTGTGACAGTTTTCCCTGTACATTTCTCAGGAAAATCAGAGACTTCAGCCTTTTCGAAGCTCAGTGGCTGGCAGCAGCAAAGATGACTTGCTGTATCTGCTACAGTAGGGAGAATTTTAGCATTTGTTCAGAGGCAGGTTTCTTACCTCCTCTTGGTAAACTGTGATTAAGCTTGTTGATAAAAAGATAAAAGAAAGAGGGCTCCCCTCAACATATTCAGAAACTCATACTCGCAAATTAATGTTCTGTATGAAAATAAATAATTTGAAAGTTACTGAATTTTAAAATCCTGCAGAGGAATACACCTGGGAACCTTACTTATAGTGAGAACAATGTGGCAATTAAGAACCAATTAGTCCCTGACTGAATCACTTCTTTCAGGGCTGGGGCAGGGGAGGGCGGAATACCAGAGGTTTGTACAGCAGCTCGGGCAGAAGATGGGTGTACTTTCCACAAGCAATGGTATTTCACAGAGAACGCTCAAAGCAATTCTGCTGGCAGGGCACAACTTACAATGCCAGCACTAGAACATGTATCTTACGACTCATTCAAAAATCTGATGATTTGATAGATTTGTATTTGAGTGTCGATAGTATTTTCACCTCTCTCTTTTTCATCTAGTAAACTGAAAAGATTGAACATAAGTTAGTACTATTTGCAATATCAAGGTGTACTGATGCCTTCTCAATACTGTCCATACACTAATTTCTTTTACAATAAAAATGCCTTTCTCCCTCTTTTTAGCTACCTTCAGGGAGAGAACAATAACCTCTGCAAAGAAAAACCTACTACTACTGTGTTTTCTATTAATAGCAAGTAGAATTATAGCTTTATCCATAGAGCATCTTCAGCACCTGTTTGCCTCAGAAAAAAAACAAAGACTGAAACCACAGATCCTTTCTTTACTATCTGAGGACTTCTTTTTTTTTTTTTTTAAGAAAATTTATCAGAATACAACTAACCACATGAGTCTCTGCTCCTGTTGTTTCTCACTGTTAAGCATTTATCTGAGCAGGAAAATTCACATAGAATTGACCTGGCTGCCAATATTTAAAAGCCGCTCCTCAGAAGAGGCAGACAAGAGTCAAGAGAAAAATTGTTCCTTCCTTTTGATTACAAAATGGACATAGTAACCAGTGTTTGCAGCTATACAATCTTTTCTCTACATGATCACTTCCTGTTATTTTTTTGATATAAGAATCAAGAAAATCTATTACAATAAGAAAAAAAATCAATATTGAAGATTATTTCACTTGAGGTTTTACATAGCACACAAAGCACAAGAAAGAAAACAAAACAACTGGAAACCAGAAAACTTACTTTGAGATATTAAACCACAAAACATTACTGACTAATACAAGGAATTTAATATCCAAATGTGAAAGAAAATATGTTTTATTCTGAAAGAACTTTTTTTTACTTTGCCATTTTTTTCTTTGAGTATAGAGTAGATAATATAACATGGCTATTATATTACATTAGATTGCTATTTATATAGTGATGCCATACTAAAATAAGATCTACTTTTTTAAAGCTTTTAAATTTCCTAAAAGGTACTATCTTATTCAGCATCAGTTACCAAATGGATAAAAATGAACAGTGGCTTTTTAAGGGGGTATTTTACCATCACAAGTTTTTCGGTCTCTGAGCCCTCTGGAAATCGAGAGGATTTCAAAGCAGAAAGACTTGTTTAAAAATAAGTTTTATCTAAAGAGAAATAGTCTGAATTATTTCAGCTCAAATGTAACAGAACAGCACTGCCATATGTAAAAAACTAAACCAGAACTATGTAAAAATGAAGACAGCTTCTTAACTTGCTTGTCCAAATTAAGATGCACCATACTATAAATTATATTTAAGCAAGTTTTTCATTAGAAATCCCACTTACGAAACAGATTTAGGAACTCAGAGGAAAGAGCGTGTTTTTAAAGGTATTAAAGCACTTACTCATCTCTGTTCAGGTTCTTCTAAGATTTTCTGAAGTAGCAGAGCACTTTAGACCTTTCTGTTGATTTTAGCACCTACTGCCTTCTTACACCTGTAAACAGGAGTATAACTACTTAAATCCTTTTAGACAGCCCAGGTACATCTACACCTAGCATGCATAAAATTCTGGCCCAAATACAGATGGAATGAAACCTGCTTTTATTTTTTTGTTGTTTTTCTAGGACTGTTATTGAATATCAAACTCTTCAGAAATTCAAATGACATATGTTGTGAGTCTTTCAGTTTACACTTCCAGCACACTCATTACAGTTAATTAACAATGTATAATAGTACTTACACTAATCAGACAAGATTAGTTTGCAGGTGCACTTCTTTTTCTAAAGAAAAAGTGTGAACAATATTCTTTTTCATGTGTTATCTTTCATTTGCTTCTGTAATAATAGCAGTGATGGCAATTATTTTTCTATTTGTTTCAAATAAGTTCTGTCCAAAAAAATTATGAGGATTTTTTCCCTTTATTTTTTTTTTCCTCTTCTTATGTTTCCTAGCATGAAAAATCAGTCAAAATCTTCAGATACACTCTCAGTTCTGTCCAGGCAGTATGGATAAACATCTTACCAAGTCCACAGCCTTTGGGTTGTTTACTTAGAATACGATTTTAAGGAATCTTTGGGAACTAAGATACTAAACTTCTACTCACTTTCTAAAGAATAATTTAACTCCATTTCGGCCTTTGAAAATTACGTACTTACAATGAAATTTAGCAATATTTAAAAAACCCACTACATTCTTCAGCAAATACAGAAGTGATAATTTTTATATTGAAATCAGCATTAAACTGCCATCATGCTAGATAAGCAAACAAAAGATGCAGGGTAAGTCAAATTGTGAGATAAACGAATCCTTCCCCAGGTTAGGAATAAGCGAATCCACCAGCCCTTCAGCTTCATCATGTTTGGAGGGATGGGAAACCATAATCCTTCTTTTACACCGAGACATTAAAAATCTCTGCTGTTACCAGAAGAGCCTTCCCTTGTTGCCTTAATCCCATTTCCCCTTCCCAGGGGCTGGGTCCTCTGTTGGCTGGGAATTAAGTTCCTCATAATGCCTCCATGGGGTTTTCCAACAGGAGATCCTTACTATTTGTCCATATGTTCTAGCACAATGACTGCCTCAGACACCTCTTGCAAAAAGCCTTGTAACCATGTTCAAACTGAAGTTTCATTCCACATTTTTATTTTTCTCAATATTTTGCAGATTGCACAAAACCCATTCCAAGACAGTGATGCTTCAATTCACTCCCTAACTGAAAAGCAAAACTACCTGTGAAAAATACTCTTCTATTTCTCTGCTTTGCTTATTTTTCACACTGCTAAAGAGGAGAAAGCCTTTCAGATTAAACACGGCTACTTCTGCTAAAGTAGTTTAAAACACATTCCTACACATATTGCTCTGGGACAGTGCCTTAAGTTTTCCTGTATCCAGCACTGCACAGTCTGAGGTAAGAAGGTTGGTTTTCTGCCTTACTAGGAAAGCCAGAGTAATTTTTCCTCTTCGGTGTGATAAGGCAGCCCAAAACGCAAATCTGGAATGATTATTTGCCTTTGATTTTACTTCTGTTATTGAGAACATTTTATCATTAGCAACATGGGCTCATGATAACTGGCAGTCCTGAATTTTTAATGCTGTTATGCTGTTTTTCACTACTATGGCCTTTAACATAGCAGAATAAGTTCATATTCTTTATAGTTTTGCCTTTTTTTTTTTACACTTCTCTACAAATCTGTAGACACATCTATATTTTTTCCTCAGCTCTTACTCCATATATTTCAAAAGGAAGATAAATACAAATGGGAAACATAAATAACATGTAAAAAGGAAAAATACGTGTTTCTGTTTTGGATCATTCATATTAAGCCATTTGACTACTCTCAGCACAGGTTAAGATGTGAAGAGATAATTCCTCTGAAACTTCATTATTTGCAATTGACAGGAAAATCCTTAAAATACAGAATAAGTGTGGCTGCAGATAACCACATATACTCCCTCTTGCATGGTGTAGAAGTATAGAAAAACTAAAGGAGAGATAAAAGCCTAATGGAGAAGTAATCCTAATTGCAAACTGTTCCATTAACAGCTCACTTGAAATTTTAACAGATTGTACTCTCTTTTTACTGTAGTCAGATTTCTTATTAGTACTCTCAAATAACGGAGACTGAAATTTGGGAAGCTGCTTGGTCCTGATAACCAGACCTGTGGCTAAAATAAACAGGTATTTATGCTATGGCCAGATTGTTTTTTTTTTTTAGCTAGCGGTATTTGGTAATTGTTTCAAAGCAAGTTTAACCTCGAGTTTCATCTTCTAATACACCAGAGCTACTAGTTATTGGTTGTTTCTTAATCCAAATTCACCGACATTTTACCTGACTAAAGCATGGCAAGAGAACCTTTCCTAGGAGGGGAAAGGAGTAGCTCATCTCCATGCAGCTTGAGGAATAACTTTCCCTTGCTCGACATTCTTACTGTGGAACTATTTTGAAGGTAAAGCAGAATGAGAAGGGAGCAGCAGGATTAACACAGGAGAGCATGCAAGTGGATAGAAAATGCTGCAAGTAACAGAGGTGTTATGAAGAATACACAGGTAACATTAAGATACTTCTACAAGCACATCTTAGATAAATACATACCAGACCACTGAGAAGCTTATAGATCTCTCTAAGCCTGATTCACAAACATAGTAATTTTGTTTTTAAGGTACAACTTCTACTATAGTAACCTCCCCTTTGGGTTCTACACGTTCCTGTATGTTGGGCAAAATTTTGGTTATATTGTCATGTAATCAGTTTTATTTTTTTCCCTGTCTGTGTTTAAGAGGGAAATACTGGAGCACGTGTCAGAATAAACTAATATGATAAAATAACCTTTTCAAGATTAATCTCAGAAACAGACAGTGTTCAGATTTTCTTTACAACAGTGATTTGTGCAAAAGTGAGGAGAAGCGTTTGGTTACAGGACCAGACAAATCACCCACCCCTTCTGTCCTGCACCTGCCCAGGTTTACAGACAGCAGTGGGGCAGAATATCTTACTGAATAGTTTAAAGCATCGCTGCTACTGAGAGAGGGATTTTAATATTTCCTGACCAAAGCACACTGTTACTATTTAAAGTTATCTAACTCTTCCTTCTAGTCAGCCAAGTTGCTTTGAGAGCATCCTCAAAGCCTTTTCTTAGGAAATTATTTTTCTGCTCCCCACACTCCAGTTCACCCCGCAGGAAGTGGTTAGGCATATACATTTTGCCCAGCTGACCCTCCTTTCGAGACTGCCACATCTCAGCCTCTCATATGGATATCTCTGTGGGCACAGGGTTGGAAGGCTGCAATTTCATCCACTGGCACGCTTGTCACTTGGCCTCTCTTGTAGGACATGCTTTTAAATCTTGTTTTAAAGCAGAAGACAAGACTCTGGAAAACAAGTCCATTCATCTTGTCATCAATATGGTGTACAGACACATACTTGCTCTTTCCAGGAACCAACCTGGACTTCTATATCTAAAAATCTGATAAACAGCTTCAGCAGGGTACAGAAGTACAGAATTTATATGGAAGAAGAAAAGCCTAAATGAAAAGATAAGGCAGGTTGGCAAATGGACCAGTTATTTTATATTCCCAATGTGTAGCCTTCTCTATCCAAAAAAACAATACCAAAACAAAACCCAGCCCAATAGTTTGGATCATAGCACCAGCAGGAGAATAATTTTTTCCTCAGTAACTACTTCTTACTCACGATATTAGCAGACCTACATGAGATACTGCCTTATCAATACACTGATAGTATATGGAACAGTTCGGTAGTGTTTGTTAAGAAAGGTACTTAATTTAAATGAAAATATTATTTTCCTGGTAAAGTGGGCAGAACATTTAATTCCATTATAAACAGACAGAAATATTTATAAACTATGAATTAATATTTTCAGTTGCATTCAAAAATACCTTTTCTAAACAAACTAAATTTGCTTCTGATAGTCATTCAAGTAGTCATAAGAGTCACAAAACACTATTTTGCTTTTCTGTCGTGTCCTTCCTGTAATAGGTTCAAACATTATTAGCCAGCCCTAGCGCCTACAAATTCCTAAATGAAGTCCCTGAAGTGCCATGGAAATGTGTGCCAAGCCCTATTTTTGAGAACAGATGCAAGAAGCAATAATGGAATTATTATTTGATCAACTAGGAAAAGCAATTATGCTGGTGACATACCACAATGTTTGGGGAGAAATACTGAAAACATTCTCAGACAGCAGAAGTGTAGAGAGACTCTGCTTATTTCAGCATCCTGCACTTCATTGTGTAAGGCTAGAAGAGACAGTCTGACTCGTTATCTGAGCCCACTTTTGCTAAAACATGTCTCAGTCCTGAAATTAGAAGCCTAATCAGTTCAAAATGCCAGAATCAGACTGATTTGCTGAAAGTCACCTCAACTCAGGTAATCAGAAACTGTTATTCTGTCTTCATGGCTTTTTAATTGTATTACTGCAGTGCACTGAAAAGATGCTCGTCTTCCTCTTGGTTTGATCTGTCGCCTGTACTTCTCGAATTCCTGCCTGTCTCCCCTACTTTAGTTAAAAGCTTATTGTCCTTCTATTGGAAGTCCTACATAAACATTCTGCCTATATTTCTCACCACACTGTTTCCATCAGCTTGTTCCTTCTGCTTTTCTCAACCATCTCTCTTTGATGATTTCTGTTTTATTGCCTCCTGGAGTTTTTACCTTTTGACTTAAACTCTTCCTTGTGTTTGCCATCACAATTAACACAAACCACCATCACAAAATTAGGCAGAAGTTGCAGAAAAAATCCAATTACCCCTAATCAAAAGTGCTCCCCACTTGTATTAAGAAATCACAAGGGGATTCCATGGAGATATTTCTTTGCTGTGCAGTAAGAAGCAGGACAGAAGCCACAGCAGATGCACTGTAAACAGTAATAACCGTTAGAAGGCATGGCACAGTTTGAATTATATACATGTGCTAGAAACAGCCTCTGGTTGTGTGTTAGAATGAGTATTTCAGAGTTTTTAGTAAAATTAGACTTTAATGTTATAGATAAACAGATTTTAAATGATAAAGTTTAAGTTCGAGTTTAAGCATTGCATGGTCATACGACCCATAACATTCACACTGTTTGGGAACATTCCAATAATGTGAGTTGTTAAAAGCATTACACTGCAAAGTTGCTTAAATACCTAATATAGCCATAAAATTTATACGACCATCTTAATGAGATGAATATCAAGTGTTCTATATATGTAGTAGAACAGCTGAAGCCTGCAAATATTAGTCTTCGAGTGATTAGGGCTGAGACTAAAAAGTTTGTGTCAGGAAGTAGCTCCTTCCGGAACTCAGGTGGCTTAAAGGCTGGAGCCACAAGTTCCACTTAGATCAGCTCTAGTGACCAATAGTCAGAAATGGCCTTATCTTTCAGTAATTGCTTCAGAACCTATCTATAATACTAATGTATGCTAGACCTTCTGAGAATAAGTTTCAAAATGTAGATTATGCTTCCTTTGAAAAAGTAACTTTTTTTCATGTTTTAAACCTAATCTCTAACAACTTTGTTGTGCGTTCAATTGTTCTTGCATTATAACCCATAGTGACTAATCATTATTCACATTATTCAACCATATTCGCATGCTTCACATTTTAGTTGTATAATTCAGGCTGAGGAGTCCTGTTCTACTTAAATTATTCTGTACAAGAGAGGATTATGCTGCTGCTTTATGACTTTTAAAATCCATTATATATGTATTTCAGAGATCAATGAACTGAAATTGTACATAGGCAGAGTGCTATTTCTCCATTTACTGTTTCAATTTCTAACATGCTAGCATTTTTTCAACTGTTGCTAATCACCGAGTTGACATTTTCAGACAGCTACTTATAATCACAAAAGATCTAGGAGTTGTTACAAATATCTACTTTAGAGTGTATCCCTGTATGTCCATAAACACACATATTGATATTTATACTTTTAGGGTCACTGTATTTTGCAGATACACACAACTCAGTCACTTGGATCTGTGACATTCTTTGCAACACTTTGATGGTAGCCCTAAAATTTGATATTCTGAATAATTTTCCATCACCAAGTTGTCAGTAATCTAAAAGCTAATGCTTCTAGCAACAAAGACATAACAAATTAATGTATGACAAAGCGGAATAGTTTTGCCAAAGTGTTGTCTTCCTTTTAAATTTTCAGAAATGATTTCATGGTATAGCACCTTTTTATGCATTCCAGCTACACAGAAATCCATTTGCTGGAGTCCAACCACGTTGTTTCGATTCTCACTCATGAAAGAAATGTAAGAGGTCTCCAAATCCTGGTCAGGGCAAATTTTATGGAGGCCCAGTGAAAAGATGTTTTCTTACGTTTTCAGCTCCAGTTATCCCATTGGCATTTTATGAAGACTTAAAATGGAAAGATACCACCAAACTTTACACGTCACATCCTTAAACAGCCCTAACCACAAACAGCAGATAATATTCAATATGCGATGACTAAGGCATAGCAAATAAAGAACAAATCATATACAAAACTGTTTACAGCAGCCAAGACTTTGAATTTCTACTGAACTCAAGATTTTATCTCTAGAGCCAAGGAAATTAGGCTGAATAGCACAGGAGGCAAATAAATTTGCAACCCTTGCAGGGAATAGTAAATTTGCAGATGTTTGCAAAGTGTTTATCTTCAGGTAAAAATTCAGGTTAAATCCTGTCACCAAAGAGAAAAGAAAAATAAAAACAACAACCTTTTAGGAAACAGCAGTTCTGTTGGAACAATCAGATGAGAAGTAGCAAGGACATACTATTAATGTGCTAGGCTGAGGTGCCATTCGCTGCTCCCAGAATTTTCTCAGGTGACCTTTTCATAGCAAAACAAGTTAACGTAGCTGATTTGTTGTCCATACACAAAAAACCTCACAATGCTGTCCACTGATTTTGCTGTGAGGTGTCTGTTAGTAACAAATAGTCGGGTAGTGGCAGCAGCTTAAATCAACATGACCCACATAATGAGAAACAGGAGCAAAATCCTGAATCAATGGCAGAAATCTTTTCATTGGAGCAGTCTATCTCAATAGGACCACTATTTCCCTTAAAGGAGATGCAGGGCTTGTGGCAAGATTGGCAATTGCCACATAAAAGTAACAAAAGGTGTGATCAGCTACAGAATAGCATCACTTGATATCACACCTCAGATTGTACATGCATTGTACATAGTTCAGCTTATCCTCCTTTTTGTGAAATTCAGTATTGCTTCATTGAATGGATTGTTGCTCACTAAGTTGAGAAAAAGTATATATCAGGCACTACATTATAATAAACGTGATCAGTGGAGAAGAAAAAAAGACAGGCATTTTACTTCAATGTCTGCAAAGTCAGAAGAATGCAAGAAGTTTTATGGTGACAAGTCTGTTGAAAGCCAAGAAAATGCAATGTATGCTGCTAGAATTACAAGCTGCAAGTGCTTAATTTCTTTTTTAAAAATATCTTGTTGTTCATATTACAAACAGCACATAATACAAAATGCTGTCGACCTCTAAAAATATTCGAATGAGCACATTTTTAAATCATATGCAGCTTTAGTTAGCCAGAAATAGTAGCTTTTGTATGGATTTATGAACTAAATTACCAGTACTTCACTTAAAAACGCTAGACACAAACATCTGAAGCAGAAGTTGAAGACGAGGTTATGCGCGCTCCCTGCAAGGACCTCTGGGAGGACTCATGATGAGCCAAGAGTCCGAACTATTTCCTTTGAACTCAATGAGCACAGCGCGCTGCAAGGAACACAAGCCACGATACGGCTTTATACAAGTCGTCCCAACCTTTCAGTTGCACGCAAAATCAATTGGAAAACGAACTGCAGAGTCGAGGCATCAAGTCAAATACTACTACCCAGTCAAGTACCAGATCAGCCGTTCTCAGCCCTTCTCCTAAAGCTGGATGTGAAGAGTCGGAGGCCTTTGCATTCCCGGGGCTCCTCGTCTGCCAGGATCAGAGCTCAGGTGTGCAAATACAGGTGGGGAGCAGCTAATCCATCTGCAGCTCCTGAAGAAGCGCTCCTCTCCCCAGCCTCCGTCCTCAAACAATAAAAAGGAAAAACGACTCATCAGTTAGAGGCTCGGATTCTTTTTTCTGGTTCATGAATGGTAACAATCAATGTCCTTTGAGGTTTGCCCCTGGGCTCAGAGGGAGCAGCTCAGAGTGCTGGGGGACAGTTGTTTTCCCCACTGCAGCAAATCAAAGGGCACAGGAGCATTACTGCCACCAGTTTAATTAAATAGCGAGGTGAAGACCCTCTCCCTCCCCACCTCTTCCCTGCTTTGCCCTGGGAACAGTGTGGTTTGTCTCCCGCTTCTACAGGAATTCTTCTTATAAGATAGAGCGTGAAAAATGCTAGGACATGGGAAATAACTACTGTATCTCTAAGTGTAATGAATTTCATTAGTAGTGTATTGGTTCCTATATAAATATAAATCCCCAAACCTAAGATCATTAGGAGTTAGTTACACAATCTGAAAACGCAGGGTGGTGTCAGACTGCCTGAACCACCGATCCTGGCAGGTCCTGTTGCCTTTCAGTCTTCTTTCCCCTCTCAGGCAAAACTCTCAAACAGGCCCTTTGATGCAAAAAGAGGCACAAGAACTGCTGAGTGTTTATTTTAAAGAGAAAATGTATTTTAGATTTTAAAAAAAATGGTTTGTGATACGCATGAAAAATAGAAGAACCAGCACTTCAGCTGTATCAGCTAAAATACAATGCTCCATAGTCACAATCTATCAGCATTATATATAGCTAAAGTAAAGTGGAATCCATCAGTCATTCAGTAATTATGGAATACAGCATTAAACTTCAGTCTTCTATTTGAAAGCAAGGTCAAAATGCAAAAACAAACAAAAAAAGACACCAATTTCTAGCGTGCATCATCTTGGCTGTCATTTTATTTTCACGCCAGATGCAAGAAAGCTCAAGGATCAGGTCAGACTGTTGAACTAGCATTTAATCAACCTTGAATATTGGTTGGAAAAGAAAATTATTACATAGATCAAATATTAAAAATGTATATAGGGATAAAAAAATGCCAGTTTTCACTGTTTACATTTGAAGACATAGGAATTAATTTATTTAAATAGTTTTTCCAGGTAACAATCATTTTTACTAAGAATATGAAGGAATACAAATCTGGAAGAAGGGCAGTGAGTATCAGAAAATGAATTGAAAATTACTGTGGTTTATCCCCAGCTGGCAATAAAGCACCTCGCAGCCACTCATTTACTCCCCCTGGTGGGATGGGGGAGAGACTCATAAAAGTGCAAAAACTCATGGGTTGAGATAAAGACAGTTCAACAGGCAAAGCAAAAGCTGTGCACACAAGCAAAGCAAAATAAGGGATTGATTCACTGCTTCCCATCCCAGCTTCCTGTGAACCTGACACAGCATAAGAAGCTGAGAAGTCCTTGACTACTACTTAGCAACAACTAAAACATCAGTGTATTTTCAACATTATTCTCATTCTAAGTCCAAACCACAGCACTGTACCAGCTACTGGGAAGAAAATTAACTCTATCCCAGTTGAAACCAGGACAATAAACAACACAGGAAAAAGAATAAACAGGTAACAGAAATCTAAAAAAGAGGATGCTGAGTTCCCTGTTTCCCGATACTCCCAAAAATCTTACTTGGAAACACCCAGTCTACCTGTATTTTAAATACTAGTTTGCCTGTAACTATTGCCAGAGAAAAATTCATATAGCAAGCTCAAATATATTCTTAGAAGTTATTAAACAGGCACAAACAAACATTTGAAAGTATAATTTTCTCCAAGAAATGTGATTCTTCCACCTTGGTCTTACTTCTGTTTTTTTCCTTCAGCGATATATATACAAGAAAAATGACAATCCCCTCTCCTCTCCCAGTTAAAAATATTCAGAGTCAGTTCTTACACTGATATAAAAACACACTGATATAAACAGAGCCATGATAATTTGTATTAGCTGTAGAATTTTCTCTTATTAAACTCAGTTGCTGCCAGACTGTTTTGTATAAACATCTCTATAAACAGATCTGTTAATCCAGCATTTTAACATTGAAGAAGCAGTAGTGTTGCTTCAAACTTGAAACTTCAAGAACAAGAAAATATCAGAAATGAGTGGAATATTTATCCAATATATTCCAAGTGAACATCATAAGAAAATACTCTGGAATAAATACATCTTTAAACCATAAATCCTGATGAATTACCACAAGGGATTTTTTCACAGAAAAGAGCTGCATGAGGTGCTTTGNTGAGGTGTTTTGATTTTTTTTTTTTTTTTTTTCTGTTGGCAAGACAAATCCAATAGGAGAGCTTCTAAGACAGTATTTAATAAAGGTCATACTTGAGCCGTCACAAAGAAGAATTTTAATTAATGGCCTACCACGCAGCAATTAATTTTGCACATCTGATAGCTTTACAATACAGACTGGAGAACTGCATCAAACTACATATGCTTACATAGCAGTTGCTGCAGTCAGGAGTTCAGATTTTTGGTTTGTTTCAGAAAGCCAATGACCTTGTACGAAAACCAGGAAATGTAAAGGTGCTCCTGCCCTGGGACACTCAACTGTTCCCTGTAATCATACCCACCAGATGGATGCTGGGCCCACACCAGACATTAACTTAAGAGCATCCCTCAAGAGATAGTAGATACTTCAGATAATATGAGAAAAGTCTCCTCAGTTAAAGCAAACTGAAGCATATGCTAACAGTTTAAGCCTAAAAGCTAAACATAAATGCATTTCAACTGTGAAGGTGTAAGCCAGCTTCATTTTTTTTGTACAACCAGCAGGAGACAGAGCCAATCCTCTATTAAGGGATGGATGTAGCAGATCCAGCCTCATTGTCCACTTTCAGATTTATCTCAAACCACAACAAATTAGGAATGCAGTGAGCAAAACAGAATCTGAACTGCGACAAGTAAAACCAGGCACTGCCAGGACAAGCTTGCTAATCTGTCATAACATTTCCACTACAGCACTAGTAGCCAGCTTGTCCTGTCACTGAAAGCTACAGGCTAAAAATCTGAAAATCCCCAAGCCACGCTCACTCAGGATACTCACGACACCAAACAGAACAAGACTCCAGGGCACTGGAGTAGTGGACGAGCTGTACGGCACACCTCTGCAGTGCAAGGCGAGGAATAGGGATAAACTGGGTCCCACAGGGACTGGTTTTGGTAATCCTGCTTGTTCCTGCCTCGCACAGCAGTGGTGCAGATTAGCAGGGGGGTGCAGGCCAACCAGCCACTGCATGACGGCGTCTCTGCATCGACTCTTTACTCAGTACTGTGGCTTTCTCAGCTGTGGAAGACAACTAGGAAACACCACACTGCTTCTGCTCTGCGATACACCTGAACTCATAACACTTGCACACAGCTTCATCTGGGCCCCTGTTCCTTTTTCTTCTAATACCACAGCTTTGCTCTGCCACAGAAGGCATCTTCGGTTTTCCGATGCTCAGCTCTGTTTTTAATCACATCACGCATTCTTGCATCTCTTGGTTCTCTGACCTTTGTTTCTGCTTGTTCCTGTTCTCCCCTGAAGCTGTTCTAGGGACCTCTGGGGCCTGAGACACCTCCTGTGCAATACAGGTCTTACACACTTCTTGAGAGACAGTTCTACCCTGCAAGCAGTAGTGTGAACATGCCAGTTCACTGTTCAAGCCCACGCAGATGTGGTTTTCCTCCCCAACAGTTCTGTTTGAGCATTTTCCAACCATTTTTCCAGACGAAGGCATTAGTAATTCACTTAACTAGTGAAGAGTATACCTTGTTGAATAGTGTAGACTGTACTTGCAGACTTTAATCAAATGTGGAAGGTGACCTACAGGTAGTAGTACACTAAACATGATCCTTCCTGAACAACTGTATTGGTACATCAAAGTGGCCTGGTGCTGGAATCACACTATCTTTATAAATATCACATTGCGTTGTAATTATTTTAGCAAAACAGTGAATTAGAAGACTAATATTTTTGTCAGTAACTGCATGAAGAGACAATCTATCACTATTCAGCAATGGCATTATAAATTAAAGTGCACAGTACCCTTTTTCTTTCAGTCTCACTTAAACAAATCACAGTCAGTGTCAACACAACTGTGAACACTGATATTGGAATAAGAACTAATACTGACTGGGAAATAACCAACACATTAGTGCATACCTATAAAGTAGAGGAGCCTGAGAACACCACGTCTCGGTTTTGCGCATTCTTTGCATATCAGCAGTTTGCTGGTAAGGGATATATTCCAGGAATATAGAAGTTCTCGTGATCTTTAATAAGGGAAACAGATCCAGGGAAATTATAAACATCCAATTAAATTCAAGTTATTTCAAAAACATATGAACAAATTACTCTTCCTTGTCTGAGCCAATAGAGTAATGGCTAGGTAAGTAAAAGTCAAGGAACTGTCAAGAAGAAACTGTCTGATCTGGATATTGGAAAGAAAACTGACCTGTTTTCTTTCCAATATCAGGTGTTACGGTGGTACACATCACACACCTTGACTTGAGCACTATATAAGATGTTACATAAAAGCTGGGTGAATGTGGTCTAAATAAAACCACTGTAAGACAGAAGGAAATTGTACTCAAAAGAGTAATCAATTGTTCCCTATCAAAGTGAAAAGAAGCGTTGCCTTAGATTCCAAAAAGTAAAAAAGGCCAGCATCATGCAGCATTTTTATAAATGATTTACCATTATCAGAGAGTATGTTTATTAAATTTGTAGACGACATCTGGCTGGAAAATGCTGTCAACTTGTTGGAGGACAGGGTTAACACACAGTGCAAAATTAGAGAAAAGCCCTAAGGGGGAAAAAACCTGTCAGACACCAAGTTCCGACACTTGGGCAGGAATAAACAATACGGGATGGGGAAAAAGAAGCCTAAGCAACAGTTCTAAGATAAAATCTGATAAATAGTAGACAAAGAATGGTGGAAGGCAGAAAGGAGAAATTATTATTATAATCTGAAACTGTTAACAATATCAAGCCATGATAGTAAGTGTCACACCATGACGTGTAACTATAATCAGAACTTGCAAATCGAGTGAAAAAATTCTGACTGCTGTTCTTCTTGGTTTTTGTAAGACTGTCATGTCCAGATTTTCTAGACAGATCTAGTCCACTCAGTGAGAGTTCAGGAAAGAATCAGTTCAGAAAATGCCCAAAGTTATTTGGAAACAAAGCCTGAACCACATACTTAGCTCATATGGCAACACCACAAGTTACAGACCTGTAATGTTTACTTAAGAAATTCCATATGACTGAAGTAAAAACCCCCAACCTTCCCCAACTATTCATATCTTAACTATTCTAGCAATTAAACAAACAGTTTATCATCAAACACCAGTGATTTATTTTACAGCACCTTTATTTTCTATATTTCCTCCACAATTCTGAAGTGATTGGAAGAGAAAGTTTTTACGTAAGCTGCTAACTTTAAAGAATAATGCCCCTAAATAAAGAAATGCTTCACATTTTCATGTGTATCATTTCCAGAAAGAATATTCTAAGACATATTTCAAATTCAAGTCAGTAAGGCAGAATGTTATAATAAAACAAATCAGCTTGCAAATACAAACAGTATTACGGACTAAGAATTGAAATCCCTTGTCCACCATCACAACAGTGAACTGCAATTTATGATGACATGAAGTGTAGTACCTGCACCAGGAAAAAAATATTAGTAACCATAAAGTAATTTAGCTTTATTTAATACAACCCTTTTATATTCTTACTGTTCCAAGAAATGCAGAAACAAACATTTTCAGATTTTCTTTCATGCCAAATACAAACACGTAGCAAAGGTTTTCTTCTTCACTTGCCTGAAGCAAGTTAGGGTAAATGCTGGACATACATTTTGAATATTGCTATGTATTGCAATATACCAACATTGTCTTTCTGGTTACATTAAACGGTAGCACCATCTACTGGTCCAGAGGGTCCTTTCAAACTTTAGAAAAAGCTGTGGAGAGTGATCCAGCCAAAATGATGCAAAACGCTACTGAGAGTAACATGTAGTTTTTCAGTCCCTGGATAGTCAAAGGGAGAGAAAAAGAAAAATACCATATTGTCATAACATATACCACTTCACAAAAGAAAGTAAAATAAAGAACTAGGGTTTGATTTATGACAAAATTAATAAATCAATTATATGAAATGGTAAATTTTATACTCTTTTTACATTTCATATAATGTTTGAAACATATTTGCCATTCAAAACAGTTTCATACACTATGATGTCATACACTTGGTAAAATATTCACAAAATTAATTAATCAATTTTTAAAAGTATTTTTAAACGACTTTGTTTATTTTTAGATTATTTTTAAGCAGTGAGTACTCATGCAGAGACTATTCTAAAACGCATGAAAAGGATGAAAGATTTAAGAGCCACAAAGATTTGGAAAATGAACGATTGTCTTCAAGTGTGGTGCAACATCAACCTCCAGTGCGGCAGAGGGAGAAAGAGATAGAGAGAAAGAAAGAAAACTACTAGTTCCTGATCCAAGGATACCAAATGCATTTTTCACACTCGCCAGAAATACTGGGAAAGATGATCTCTAATGGATAATTAGGTACCAATGGATTCTGGACAGATTAGCTAAGGGAATCTGAGGAATGCTTCACATCCCACTAGAAAAAAATCATTTCTACTGTATATGTTAACATCCAGTAGAGTAAATTAGCCTGTCCTAGGCAATCACTGGCACACTGGTTTAGGAATTTCTACATAATACTATAATTTACAAGGCCAACTAACCTCTGTCTCATTTTTTGGTCCTTTGGTGAACATAACCCTAAAAATCTAATCTAATTGCCTATGTGATTATTAGGACAACTACTCATTCCCCTGCCCCCACTGACAGAACTGGCACAAATAAAGACTTTTCAGACTGTTGGCATCCTGCCTCCTGGCCCTGCTATAGTCTTCACTTACTCCCACTGCTGCTCATACAGTTATGGAATTCAAATCTTCATTCCTGTAAAAATTGTTCACAGTTCTTCATCTTTCTTGGAAAACTTAGTATCGCATTATAGGACTTTCAGGTTCATAATGCAATACTTGTAAGGAGGACAAATCTAAGAGATACAGCTGTATACGAAGTCATGCTGTTCCTATAGCTAGAGACAAGCAAGAGAGTCTAGGTAAGAGACCTAGTAAAATTACCTTGATTTCTTTAAATACAAGGACTCCCCACATTGCAGCAACAAGGCCAGGACCCTAAAGAATAAGATTAATTTGTACGTTACAGCATTTCATTAAAATGTGCCACCTTCTCATTACTGTTCTCAGGGTAGTTGAATTTTTGTCTGGGTAACAAATTTAGGTTTTTCCATTCCATATAATTACACCACTCATGGTAAAAGCATAAACACCACTGAAATATTTATGAAGTAAGACACAATAAAATCTTCAGGAAGGGCTTAAAGAGGTAAGAGACTGATTTTTTCACAGAATGTATAATTTCTTTCTAAATTACACTGTGGAGTCCACACTGGTTGTTACACATTCTTATAGTGGGCTCCAAATAATATGCCTCACTTTAGTTCAAACTACAGCCCACAATATTGCCACATTTCAGAGGACTATTCAGGTTTACTGGCAGCTACAATGGTTATTGCTAACATTTCCTTCATTAGCATGACTAACTAGTTGGACAAAGTTTGATTTTATCACTCAGCATGATATCAAGAGACTGGAACAGAAATGTATTTCCTGTATAGCAGTCATCTGGACAAAGCACAAAGCCAGGCAGACAGACAGGTCAGGAAAACTACTGTTTATCTGCGATATGGTCGTACAGACTTCCTAGATAACAGCAGTGATACACAACGACAATTTCCAGGCACTCCTGGTAACACAGTTTTTCCCCTGTTGGAGCAATGATCTGAATTTTCATGACTGATGAGAAAATATTATCTGAATATGAAGCGAAAAATGGGTCTGTTAATGCTTCCGCTGCTCTCAGAAACACTTGACAGATGTTTGGACAGTGATTTTCCTCTCTCCATCTTCAGTACAACTGATACGACACAGATTTAGGCCAGCAGGAAACAGTGCCTCATGCTGAACGTGTTTGTGGGTGCTGTTTCCTAGTGGAATTGCCAACTATTCTTTGAATAATAGCTAGGGTGTTATTTAACTTTCTAGATAATATACGCTGCAAGAGGAATGGATTTTTACAATGAAACAAATCGTTAAAGGGATGTGATAAACAGCTGGTCTGAAATTCGCTCTAGGATGAAGTAAAGCAGCAGTTGTGAACCTGTGGTCCAGACAGGCAGCTTCCAATCAGTGCTGTCCTTAAATTTTTCATTTCGTGAATTTATATCCTTGCCCTTTAGGCATACTGATAACTAAGTTACTAAAGCTGCTTTCCATTAATCCTTCAATTTCTAATTAGAATGATCCCAAGTCTTTCACTGCATACTGCAGAGTTTATTCTGATTTACTGCATCTTGAGGCAAAGCTTAATCCCTATTAATGTTGTTTCATTAGTTTGCTTCCAAAATACAGCTGCTCAGCAAAACTTTGGTTTTGATATTTATGATCTCTCATTTGCCAGAAGTTATCCACCTTTGCGGCACCATCTAGTACACTGGCAAGAGAGTAAAGGCAAAGTTTATTTTTACCTACTGAAGGAATTTGTGCAGCTTCTGGAAATTAACAGTGCTTTAAAGGTACGGTATCATAAATAGGAATAAGACAAAACAGGCCAACCTATTTCTCCCTCATTTGCATAAGAACATTACTTTCAGCAATACATAATTTGTTCTGTGTGTTTAAGAACTGTAAAAAGAAAAAAATATCTGACTCAATTAAGACAACGACTGCTAGAGGATGAAAATCACAAATGAAAACATCCAGAACAAAATGTACTTGCTGGGATGAAAGCACAAAATATTTCTTCTTTTAATCACTTCAGTTTGCTATTTAATATTGATTTAGTCCTGGTTACAGAGCTTTGGCTTTTACATAACCTAAAGACTCACACTTTCAATGCTTCTGGTTTTTTTATGCTTGGCATCAACCAAGATGGTGCTTGTCACAGTCATGTATGTTCCTAAAAAAGCAAAGGCTAGCACAGACAAGTAGAAGAAGTAACGTATATTCTTGATTAAAATGCTGTAGACATGCCATAATTTCAACTTAATTCCACATTTGAGGAAAACAAAACAAAACCTTCACTTTCAATTTTAGTCACAGATTTTAGTTTTTCTGTACTTACCGCGGTAATTATTGGAAAGCTGACCACAGCACTGAGATAGTGATTGGCTATGAACCAGCAGCAATTGGCTATTGCCCAAAGCACACCAGAAAGAAACCCTAGAATAATAAATCCCAATCAAAAAAACATGTACAGCAAGGTACAGACAGCAATTTGTGGAACATTTATCTTTATAGCATAATATAGAAACTGTATGTATGTATTTTAGTACGTTAGCTGCTTTAACAAGCTGGCTCTGATAATGTAAACCAAAGTTCAAGGGATAAAATCAGCTACACCAACTAAAGTAGCAAATTAATTAAAATTCACAATTTTCTGGGCAATGTGCTCTCTACTCTGACAGTCGGTTTTTGAAAATCTGCCATATGCAATGTGATTTTGTTCTAATTTCAGATTAGAACAAAATTTATCATTGTTCCCTACCCTTAATTAATTAACCTAAGAGGAGTGATCTTCCAAAAGAGACAAAAAGTCAAATTAAGAGACTTGAAAGACAAACTACAATTCCAAAACATAGGTTGAACTAATCACTGCAAAAGGTGAGAAGTAACAGAAATTAACTGCTGATTTAAACATCAGTCATACCTGGCAATATGGCTTGGGGATAAACATTAGGTTTATTTTTCCTGATTGCACAATAGATCAAAAAGTAGATGGTACTTGTAAGAAATATCCCACTGAAGTGTGCAAAAACATAATCTAAATCTGAAAGAAAAATTACAAAATTACATTAGTCTAAAACATAAGTTATGAATTTTATCTCAATTTCTTTCACTGATGCTATTCACATAGACAAAACACATAAAGTGCTACTGCTAACAACTCAAATTCAATTGTGACTGTGCTGAACACAGCTGCCAGTCAGACTGCAGATGGATTGGGTCAATCACACATATATTAAATATGAATTAACTGCTGTGTTGACCCTAGCATTTATCATAAGCTTTTACGCATTATTAGTCAAACTACTGAATTAACTTATTAAAAACTTAAGAAAATCCTCAGGTGAGGCTGTAAAACTGGGGTGGGAATTTACATAATTACATCCTCTCCTGATCATTTTACATGTATATTCCTGTATATAGCCTTGTTTCTTTTCTGTACCTTTAAGGGAAAGACAACTGCACATACTGTGCAAGCTAAACATGACAGAGTTTTATCCTTTTTTTATCTTGAAGAACATATCACAGTTTTGATCACCATGATCATTAACAATAATAAATCCTTTATGAACTTGGTATGTGCTAAAGAGTATTTCCCACATGGTAAAGCAGAAGCACATAGCAAGGTGATCTCTATCTCTTTAAAGTTGTAAAGCTTCCCCAGGAAAGGCAGCTATAGTAAGGATAACATCTGTTTTGTCTAGTTGGGGAATATATAAGTTGCAGTATTCAAGAGAAATTGTATGTGACATAACAAACAATTTCTTAATGGCAACATTATGCAGTCTCAGCAATGCTTTGCTCTTAATCTGCAGCTGGTATCACCTGATAGGCTTCACACTAAAGCTTAAGCAAAATGTTTCCGGGGAAATGTTGTTTAAAATTGGCAATTACGCTTACGTTAAAAGGTTTCCATTTCAAAAATGACAAGGTTTTAATTATTTATGTTGTTATATATCGCTTCTGCTCATTAGTTATGACCAGCCTCCTCTTCAACCTTTACTGGTGCACCAATTTGGCAAGTGGTACAGCTTGTGCCCTTGTTTACCTCATGATCCAAGCATATGAACTTTGTATTTTGAAAGTGCTAGCTATGTTTCAGGAGGCATTAAATACTATGAGTTAAGTATGGTATCCTCTGGGCTGTCACACACTGTTCTCTTAATGGTGTAACGCACCTCAGGGAAAAAGGGGGTGCTAGTACTACGATTATGACAACATATAACATAGTGCAGAACTGATGTCATGGTGTATTTCCAGGCATAACAAGAATTTCACTCTGTGCCTTTACAAAAGCAGAAGACCACAACATACTGATGAAATAAAGTAGAAGGGATCTATTAGCCTTTACCAAATTGACTTGCTCCTGTGTATATAGTTCCATTTCTTCTTCCATGATCCTTAATGTAAAGTACTGGTACAAAACTGGAACCGTAGAGTATTCCAGCTACTACAGCCAGGCTACATCCTCTTTTAAAAAGAGCAAAAACCAGAGAAAATAACTTAGCATTAATTAGGTAAGTAGACACTAAAGACGAGTATTGCAGTTAAAGACTGTATATCATGTGAAAATTGGCAACAACACTTTAAAAATAACACATTTTTGCAAACTTTGATCTTCTAGTGTAGAAACCGTTCAATGCAGTAACTTAGTTTTCCTATACTTCGTGGCCAAGTACACAGACAATACCTTCCCCAAGAGCCCGCAGTCTAGATTAATGACTGGAGAAATCAAGTAACTAGGATTTCCTAAAAGCAGGCCTAGGAGAAAACCAAGAAAAGTATAACTAAAATGCTCTCTGCCTCACTGTTGCAGCCTATATATTCTTTATAGCTATTCCCAGGTTCATTGCCTCTTTAATCTCCCCCTTCTCCACCTCCAGACTGTCGTGTTCTTGGCTGTCTCCACTCCCCACACTGGCCCCTTGCCAGCTGCTGGCACCTTCGGAGCATTTCTGCTGTCTCCTTGCCATGCTGCCATGCCTTCTCCAGATAAATTCACTCGGAAACCACACCGGGCAGCACAGGCTCCTTCTATGCTGGAGTGCTAATCAACCAGCTGACAAAAAAATCAGTTCTGTAATTACTTAGTTGCTATTGCTATTTACTTTGCAAATGTTGTTGTTCTTTTGTAATAGTAATTAATACTTATTTGATAAGGTAAAGCACACCCAACAGTGTGACGAAAATAATCTAATAAATTGAGCAGCTACTCACATGCAGATCTGCACGCTATACTAGTACTTTAAAAACTGTTATTAATGCATGACTGCGGTAAGAAAACCACAGGACACAATTTCTACCCTTACTCTGTGTCCAACTACTTTCTCTGGCTACTCAGCCTGAATCAGTAAAAAATCTGTTAATAACTTACATCAGCCTTTTTTTTGCTGGAGAAAGTCTGTTCACCCATGAATCATCAGAGGTATCTTCAGAAACATTAATAGACTGCAAAAAAACAAGAGTTTTCACCCAGCTGTTTTGTTTTGTTTGTTTGGGTTTTGTTTGTTTTTTCTTTGGGTGTTTTTTTTGCATTTCGTGGATTTTTTAAAAATCTCAAACATTGTATTAAACAGAACATTTTTGGTCTAATAAAATAAAAATGGAAGGAGAAACAATAAGAATTCACAGAAATACTCTGAAGAAAGGAGAAATTTATGTTTCTTAAAATAGCAAAACATCAACTGGATCTACCTGCTTCAAAATTTACAAGTTTGGATATGGATTATGGGATACTATGTAATAGTGGACTCGCCAGCATGCTTTTTAAATCTGTATGCAGGTATATCTGACTTTCAAAACTCAGCCTTACTTAAATTTGATGAATTATTTAATCTTTAAATTTTATTTATGATGTGTTTTTGCCTCCTGTTGATAGCTCTGGTATTACTATCAGAACATTGGGACTACTTGCAAGCAGGGAAATTAACATCCCTGTCTGCAGCATAAAGGAAGTGCAACGTCCCTTTATTCTCATCCTGCAACCAGATTGTCTTCTGTGATTTGCTCTGGTAGACTGGAGCCTCTGGTGAGCACTGAGCACAGCCAGAACACTCTGAGGGGCTCTCTGGTTGAGTTTTGATGCATCACTGACCTACAGGAGTAAGGTACAATGGTAGTAGGAGCCTACTCTTCTCCAGCTTTTGTTGCATACTTTAGGCTCCCAAAGGAGTGATAGCCAATCTGGTACCCCCCCTTGGACTCCAAACTGTGCCACTACTGATGCTGAGAATCAGCAGCTCTTGACAGTCTTTTGGTTCTGTGATGTGGCAAAAATCTAGTGGATAAGAGTTATATACCTTGTTTACTTCCATCTAAGCATCCTCCTAGTTTTACAGTTAAATTTTAATTAAAATTGCTTCTTCCTCTCAGATAGGAAAGTAATACACTCTGTCTATAACTTCCGTCTTAATGAAAAAGGACTTCTAAGCCATTTAAAGCTGACAATACAGAAAAAGCACTTGGGAAAATCTTTTCTGTTGCTCACATTTGACCAGATATACAAGATCCACAAATTAAATACAATCAGTGTATATCTATATAGTTTTATGTAGTCTACCACAAATCCCAGCAAATCTGGTTAACATCAATCAATTTTTTTTGTTTCTAAATGGATATGTACTTTTGATGCCGTTAAAATATTCTGTAGAGTACTTACACTTTCTCTCAGTAAAGGTGTGCTTTCTGGTGAGGAACTCTGGACTTCAGTTTTTATAAAAAGAAATATGACAGCACTCAGAAGAGAAAAATACACCAGTAAATATCATGTCAGCTCATAAGGACATATGTTTAGTGTCCAGAGACAAAAGGTATATTTGGAGGCATATTACTTTATTTTCATTACTGCCATAGAGTGACTTCAATATATATTTTAAATGCAATTGCTTTTAACAGTTTTAAAAAACAACTTAAGTGGACTAAGTAAATAAACTAGTCTTTGTATTACTTTATAGATCTGTGTAATGGGATTGAAATATCTCCTGTTTACAGTGTGTAGTTACATACACAAGCTAACACCAGTTGCTCTAGTCAATGGTGCCCTTTTGTACTAAACCACACAAACAATGGGAAACCTGCATGAAAACTTCAATATTAAACCTGCGCAGAATTGGCTCTGTGTTCAAGGAAAAATGTTAGTTTTCAGTATTTTATCATATGTGAGCGAGGGAACAGTGCTCCTGCATGGCCTCATGCCAGTGTGGAAGGAGAAGGGGTATTGCTCAGTGGTGCGCCACTGCACAAAGTGAATAAAATGAAGAAGAAAGGGTAACATGACTACTTGTACCCCTAGCTCTAGTAAATCAGGTAAATATGTGTAATCAGAACTGTCAGGATCTGGGGGGGTTTATTTTTATGCAAGACATTTTAATGATTTAGGAATTCCTTCTCATATCTGTAAACAGAACGTCTCATTTGAAGAGTGATTCATCTCTTGCTGAAGGAATATAGATATAAAAGGATGTCAGCTTCCTCCAGAGGGACCAGACAAACATGCACAGGTTCCACACAGGAGGCTAAAACGAAATACATTATTCTGAACAATGCACAGCAATGTACACAGGCTTTGTGCAGCTTGCCAGGAAAACATGTTTGGTCAGGATCTTTTTCCCTGTTGATCACTTCTCCACGATATTTTTGAATCAGGCAGGAAGCAGGTGGTGAGCTGTACCAGCTCATGAGGGAGGAACAGCAGTCATGCTACTACTTTGCAAGTACCTCACAAAATCATGTGCTATATGCAAAGGCAATGGGTAAAAAGCTGTGGACTCTTAAGAAAGAGGAAGAGTGGATGCAAAATTCATTAATCTAAGGCAGCAGCTCTCTCCTAGCAATCAAGAATGCCTCCAACATCTCCATGATCTTAACAACCTTCTTTCCTAAAGGTATTACATGCACCTGCTGCTGAGCACACTCACGGCAAGGCTACTGCCTCTGGGATTCAGGACTGCCTTTATGTTATTAAAAAGACCTGCCTGGCCACCCAGCTGGAAAGCAAGAACACTGCTATGTAACAAAGACCCCGCTTCCTCTCTGTTTGGACCAAAATGTGCACTCATACAAATAATAAACAAAAAATAAGAGTAGAAGTCCTGAAGATCCCAAAGGAAGCCACTGTCTGGAGCTGTTCTAGGTGTGGCTTAAGAGTTAGAAGACAGAGAGCTATTAAGGACTAGAGATAATGCAAAACCTCTGGCTTTTATAGACCCCGAACAACCTGGGAGAGGGTCCTGTGGCATAGTCTACAGTTAAGAGGAAGGATTTGTACCCCTGACTGAGTGAAGCCAGATCAGAAGTCTCACAGAGGTTTTCTCACCACGAAGTCCTAGTCAGTTTTTCCTCTCTCACAAAATTTGGGCCAAGTAAACCATTTGAATAACCGAGCTAGGGAGGGCATCACTGCTTTGCCTTGGACAGGCCTACCAGCATAAAAATGTATTTCCATGTTTCTGAATAAGCATTTCACCACTGTACCAGATACTATGTGTGTGTCTATTTTGAAATATAACACTGACCAGCTAGGTATGGATAGCTCATGAATTCTGTAGCAAATAGATTTGCAAAAAATACTTCAATACATCTGCCCTCTGGTTAAATTGTGTGGTTATTAAATACATATTTTACACTACAGAAATTATAAGAACAATTTTTTACCTTACTAGTGAAAGTCCAGCTCCAATATAATTTAAGATTGGTCTTGATACCTCTTCTGGGTCAATTCCAAACCAACCAAACCTGAAATATTTAACCAGTTTCACTTAGCTGCACTGACTGCATACAAATAGTTAAATCATAACCCAGTTTTGGAAATCTTTCCTCATGTAAATAATTCTGCTTTACATTTATATTTGCAATATTGGTTCAGTTCTTCAGTTGACTTGCAAAAAGCTATGTCTACTTCACAAAAATAATCTTTAAACTCATGTAATTTGCATTTTTTTTAATCTAGGTATCTAAAAATTGAAGTAAATTTAAATTATTTTATCAGTTCATGCTGTAGGAAAAAAAACCAAACAAACGAACAGTGTACTGTTTTACACTAACAAATACATTATTTATTCACTCAATTATGTTAATGATCTGCAATGAGCATTCTTCTTTCTATTGAGACAGAGGAAGCACAAAAAGATAAAATAATTATCCTGAGTACTTTCCACTGAGAGGGAAAAAGATCTTATATATTTGATAAATCTTCTTCCCTGGTGATAGTGTTTTCACTGCAGTCATTAATGAAGAACTGGCAACATTAATTATGTATGACTTATGACTTGAACATACTCACCTTGAACTGGCCCAACCTGTCAGCAAATTAAAAGAAGCCCATATCAAAAGACCAAGAGCTAAGCCAATAGTTTTAACAATAGGGACAACTGTAACATTGCCTGAAATACAAAAAAAAAAAAATAAATCAAAAACTAGACTGTGACCTTGTATATTTTTGCTTTATATTCTGTGACTGTTCAGAAAGCAAAGAAATGTCAGCAATTACAAGGTGGTAGGAAAGAGTGTTTTTTAAAAATAAATACATATGGACTTTTCCTCCACACCATTTTAAAAGTTATCTTTGGTGTGAATTTTCTGCTTATAAAATAAATATAATAAAATAATGTTTGCTATAAGGGTACAGCTCAATTAATACTAAGACTTTAGAAAGGCAAACAACTACCATATAACTACTGCCTTATAGATGGAAAAGTTTTTATCACTTTTTTTTTTTTTTTCCTAAATGAAGAGTCAGGATTACTTTGTGTTTCAAGAAATAGAATCTCTTTAGCCTTACCTGTAGCCCACACAAAACCTCCAACCATAGCAAGAGGCCAAAACCGGGGACAATTCTGGATTAAATTGACCACCAAAGAAACCATCCATATGGAGGCACAGAGAATCCACTGGAAGAACATGCCTATGGAAAAATCAGATGTACACAACGAAGAACTTGTAGAATACTGCATGCATGAATCTATTAACATACTATGTTTTACATAAAATAGTAAAATAAAAATTTCAGGGAATGATGTTACAATATATTCAAGATGTATATATTCCAAGTAGGAAACAGAGGGTATTGTTTACTCTGAGTCACCAGATAAAAGTATTAAAATTCCAGTTTTTGATTCTTTTTATGTTAGGTCCACAATTGGAAGGTAATACTCCAAATTCCAACAGCTTTTACAGTATAAATAACACTGTATTTGAGAACCCCCAGAAGGGTAGAAGGACTTTTCACTTTCTGTTGCGAAATGCTTATGAAATGCACATCAACACTGTTAGAGGGCACAAAAACACATAAAAAGGCTCTTCTAAAGATTTGCCATACCCTGAATCAAAACATGATTGCTTTATACCCTAAAAAAGCAAAGAAAAATAAAACATGCTCTGTGGAGTAAGGCTGTGATGATATCTATAACTCTAGCTATAGAAATGCTTATATTTGCTGGTAAAATATTATTCCTACTAGCAAGAATACTGAAACCAACATAAGAATACAAATAACTTTACCGTCACCAGTATCAAATTTCTTAACAGGCACAAAGTTTGTCCCAAACAGAAGGACAGCTACTGTGGAAGAAGTAAAGCCAATAGCTAGATCTGTTCCATTGCTGATGTTAAAGGCACTGGAAGCTTTCCCGATGTTCATCTTTGCTCTGAACTTGCTTCTTTTTCTGGAGTTGTTTTCCTGTGGGTCCTGACAGATTCTGAAATTAGAGAGTGCATTAAACATGTGGAGTATTAAATAATAACAACCTGGTTCAGAAAACTGAAACTTAAAGGACCTTACTTATCAGTCCCTCAAAAGCTGGAAAGAACTGCCAAGTATGCTGTAGAATCCCATGAAAAGCTGCCATAAAACATGAATCACAGAATCACAGAATGTCAGGGATTGGAAGGGACCTCGAAAGATCATCTAGTCTAATCCCCCTGACAGAGCAAGAACACCTAGATGAGGTTACACAGGAATGTGTCCAGGTGGGTTTTGAATATCTCCAGAGAAGAAGACTCCACGAGCTCCCTGGGCAGCCTGTTCCAGTGTTCTGACACCCTCACTGAGAAGAAGTTTCTTCTCAAATTTAAGCAGAACCTCTTGTGTTCCAGTTTGAACCCATTACCCCTTGTTTTATCATTGGTTGTCCACCGAGAAGAGCCTGGCTCCATCCTCGTGACATTCCCCCTTTATATATTTATAAACATTAATGAGGTCACCCTTCAGTCTCGTCTTCTCCAAACTAAAGAGACCCAGCTCCCTCAGCCTTTCCTCATAAGGGAGATGCTCCACTCCCTTAATCATCTTNCTCTCTAATACGTCATTCCCCAACCTATACTGGAACCTGGGGTTGTTCCTACCCAGATGCAAGACTCTACACTTTCCTTTGTTATATTTCATTAATTTTTTCCCCACCCAACTCTCCAGCCTATCCAGGTCTCTCTGGATGGCAGCACAGCCTTCTGGTGTGTCAGCCACTCCTCCCAGTTTGGTGCCATCAGCAAACTTGCTGACAGTGCACTCTATTCCTTCATCCAAGTCACTGATGAATATATTGAATAGTACTGGTCCCAGTAACTTAAAAACACGTGCATTAAAAAATCATTGTTGTGTGTTTCATAATTGGCTTCAAAAGAAAACATGTTTGAAAACACACAGCAACGTGACTGTGGAGATGCACTCACAGGTTATGAGGGCTTGAATCTGTGAGGGCTATGGGAAGCCATGATGCTTTAGGGAGATGATCTATCAGAATATTCCTTATTCCTGTAGCCAAACTGGGGTCACAGTGGCGTGTGTGAAAAAACAGGGGTTAGACAAAATCTTAATTGGCAGAAGAAGCTATAGCAATTTGTAGCCTCATTGCCTAGAAGTCAGGAACAGGCACAGATATTCTATAGATGCCACAGTAGTATTAATATACTATCATAAGGTAACCAGAGAGATTGCTCTAGCTGATACAAAATGTGAATAAAGGTTCATTTTTCCCATTGGGAACCAAGTGAGAAGCTGCCTCTAAAGATTCTTCGTTCATTCCACATAACTATAATAAGAAAGGCAAAGATTATTTTAATCATATAATACCTTCCTTTATTTGTTGGTGGTGTTTGTTTTTTCCAGCAGGAGATGCATCTTGAGGTGACACTCAACAAAAGTACCACATACACACTTTTGATATGGACTATGACTTTGACAGAAACAGCGGCTCTGAGAACAAATACAATAGCATGACCTTTGCATACATAATACTACACTCAAAAGACTACATATAAGAAAAGTCTTTGGAAATTTAACTTCAAATGGCAACAGGATACTTAATAGGCTGTAAGTATAAAGGGGCATATTTATAGAGATAGGCATGCAATCCTGTTGTCAAAGCAATGCTATTTACACCAAATCAAACTATATCCTAGCACAGTTTGACATTCCCTAGCGTAGGCGAACTAGCTACTGTTTGAAGGAAAAAAGTTGAAATAGGATGGTGGAAATTTTGCCAAGTCTTGTAAGGGGTGCTGTTTTTACTACACTCTCTGCACAAAAGTAAGAGCTGAGCTGCTGCGTGTTCATCTTATTTCACCCTCCAGTCTTACCTTCTCTGGAGCCCTTAAGACACTGAGAACTGCATCTGCTGAGGTCGTGCTTTTATATACAGCTTCAGCAGGGCCATCAGTGTTCACTGAAATTAATTATTTGCATTAACAGGTGAAAAGTCCAATCCTGCAAGTAATATAACCACTTAGTGCCTATACTTTTTTCTCCTTGCAAGGTGTCAGTATACTTTTGAGTACCTAGGAAAAACACAGATGACACTTAGAGGACACCGCGAAGGTACAATGGCACAGGCATTTCAACTTGTCTTATTTTTTGTCCTTTACTATTAATCTTTCTTGCCTACTTAAAGGACAGTCTCCTCCAGGAAGTTTTCACTGTATTTAAGACTCTTCTATAAAGTATGTTTCGCCTGAGACCTGTAGACACTGAGCAGTGCAAATAATAATGCTGAGATTTCTTCAAAGACTGACTTCACAGGCTAAGAAACACTCTGACACCACGAGAACAGGTTAAGATAGATAAATGCTTACATCAGCTATCTGCATTCCATTCAACCTTGACTCACTGAGTGAATACATTTTATTCACATAGTGGACAAGTAAAGCACAAGAGCTGGGTTTTGCACAGGAAGAACTTCACGCTGTTAAGCTGATTACACTGCACCTCTATAAATGCAGGACTCAGTACTTTAGCCTTTAAGCAAAAAAAGTCATTATGCAGGTCAAAATACTAAGAACCTTTGTTAGTGTACAGATAATTGTTACTTTAAAAACACTTCAGTTTTATATCTATTAAGAGAAAAATCTGTGTGCTGTGGGGCAATATACTTTTCTGCCTGCTTGTTATCTTCCAAAAATCTCTGTATTGTGCACACAGAAGACTCTTGCACTATCGGAGAACCAGAATCATAACACCAAAAATGGAAAGGAAACACAACTTCCAATTAACCAAGGAAGAGTATGCTTCATTCAGACTGGTTAAAACTCTGTAACTTTCCAAAGTGTGGGGCACTTAGCTCCAAATTTGGGTAAGTTTCAGACCAAACTTCTAACTCCATTTTAAAACCTACAAGAGAAGGGTCAACCAGACAAGGCCTGGAGCAACCTCCTCTAACTCTGATGACAGCATTGCTTTAAGCAGGGAGTTGAACTACGTGACCCCCAGAGGTCCCTTCCAAGCCAAGTTATTCTACAATTGCATGATCCAATGTCAAGGGCAAATAATGAACTGGCACACAGCATTGACTACACTTTTTTGCACATGCCAACACATACTGTGTACATCAGCGTTTCAGAGAGTTCACTAAAAGGCTATTCTCTTCAATCCTAGGTATTGTCAGATTGATTTGCAACACACGTGCCTCCTAATGTTTTTAACTACCAAATGCCAAACCTGAAGCACCTGCTGAAACTGCTATGATATTAGAACATATCAGCTGTGCCGGAAACTCAGAGAAAACTGAAATTCTATTATGGACGATTTTTTTTTTCCACTAAGTAGCCCTTACTGAAGGGCACATCACAGTTTCCGAGGTGCAGAGGAATTATAATGGAATTTTGTTGGCTCACACTGCCCTTATCCCACTAACTTCACTGGCACACTTCACTGGAAGGCTGCACTCTGTACTTCCGTTGTTTCCTCAGAAACATGCCACCATTTTCTTCCTTCATACAGACTCAACAAATTTGATGCTCACTTAATGGAACAGCAATCCATTGCTACAGCCTCTGCAGACGGGCATGAAATCAAGAAGCCTGCCCTTGAGAGCTTCCATCCCAATGTAGATCCACACTGTTGTCCAGACCAGAAAGAAACTGTTTGCACAAATTGAATGGGTGTTCGTAGAGGCTGCATGCCACATTGACTATTTGCCTATTTTGCCTATCACCTATTTGCCATTAAGGGCGGAAACTTTCATCCTTATTTTAAGAGACTCCTATCAGTACCGAGGTGGCTCAGAGGGACGTCCCCAAGCGACATGGCGACTCCCGACTGCCTGCCAGAGGCACGTTTCTTCACTTCCCTAGGATAAACGCCTTTGTAAGACATTCTTCGGCCAATATTTTCAGCAAAGGGTATCACACAAGTTAAAACGCGCAGGCGGATGTTGCTTCTACTGACGCCAACACGCCCGTGCTGCGGCGGGGAAGGCCCCGGCCCGCAGTCGGGCAGGCCCAGCCCTCGGCCAAGGCCGCCGCTGGAGGCAGCGCCAGCCGCCCGGGCAGCCCAGCCGCTCGGCAACGGACCGGCACCAAACTGAAGCAGCACCTCCGGCAAACACCTCCCTTTCCCCCGAGCCCTGTCCTGGGCGGACCGCCGCGCCGGCTTTCACGGCGCTCCCCTCCCGCGGCTGGTGGGGCAGGAGGCGGCCGGGGATGGGCCCGCACCACCCGATCCCCCACCCCGGCCCTTCGTGCGGCCCCGGCCCGCGCCCCTCCGCCCCAGCCCCGCCGCGCTGCCACCGGCTCACGCACNCCCGGGCTGCGGCGCGGAGCCGGCGGGGCGGCCCGGCGGGGCGGAGGGCTCTCCCGGGGTGCCGGCTGCCGGCCCGGCGGGGAGAATCGCCAGGGTGCCCGGGGGCACCTGCAGAGGGCCGCGGGCGTTTTGGGGGCGGCAGGCACAGGGCAGGCTGGTGCCCTGTGTGCACAGCAAGGCGGGAAAGCTTCCCGCCGGGTCAGGGCACCGAGGCTGGGCTGAGGTGTTGTCTTCTCTAAGCATAAGAATTACCACCTTTGCTCTGGGAAACCCCCGCATTGTTCAACCACCAAAACCGAGTGGGGAAAAAAAAAATAAAAAAATCTCTTGCACGATGTGAAGAAGAGTTTCGCAATTTCCCTGTAAGGGTTTGACTCAGGCCAATTAAAGCCCAGACTGTTAGTCAGCATGCTTAGTCACGAAGCGAACATTTCTCTCTGTCCTCTTGGAGTACAGTTTACAGATGGCAGCCCAAATGGATCTTCTTACTAACACAGCACAAGCCTTCTAAAGTAATGCTTTGTGTTCTGCAAATCAAATCTGCATTACCCTTAATAAGGATGTGAGGTTTTTCTCTGGAGAATAATCTCTCGATCCCATGGGCCTGGTAAAGCCAGGAGTGCACCATTTATCAATAATTTTAACATGAATGCCTGTCTGTGCGACGTGTGGAGAGATGAACTGAAGAATGTCTTTATGGAAACAGTTTAGCTATAGTCCATCCAAGAAGAATGACATCCCTTATGATAGTTATAAATGCAGCCTGGAAAAAAAGAAGTGCTTATTAGTCTAAAGGCAATGTAAGTCTACATGTTACATTAATGTCTTCAGAAAAAAATAAAATATTAAGAACAATGTTAATCTTTTACACCGAACTGCCTGCACATAGACTGCAAGACCATGAACAATAAGGAGCCAAGCCTGAAACTATGTCCTTTCAAGTGTCCAGGGACAAAGAGGAGTGTTGAGATTTGGCTTCAGATGAATCTTGGTATTGAACTAAATATTTTCCAAAAGTCTTGCCTCTGGTTTCCTTCGGAAGAATGAATCTCAGAGAAGGCATCAGTAAACACTTCTAATTACTGGCTGTATCCCACTTGAACTGATACCTATTCCCATTTCATCTATTCCTCACTATTTCTTCAAACCATGCTGGTTTCAGACCATTGTTTTTCTCATTAACACAAGAGTTGAAATGAATTTGTGGTATGAATGAAACACCTCAAATGTGGACAGATTCACATTCATTTGTGCTGTTTAGTTTTATTGAAACGGTAAGGTTGTTGGAGATGAAACTTGTATGGGAAAGGAAGCACATAAATGTACAGTGTTTGCTAAAGTGGAAAATGGCAATATTCGTATTTCAAAGCCTTCTATGAATAAAACAAGTGTCCACTTAAAGAGTGTCTTTTGTTGCAAAATGCCCTACAAACCATCACAGACAATATTTTGTTCTTTGCTGAATCACAGCAACTTCTGCAGTCATAACTACAGTGGGAAGAACCAAATTAATACATCTTGGGAAACTAAAAAAATAAGTATCTTTAAATGCCACATCTCTTAACACTGAAATGACTGAGTAGAGAAAAAAGGAAGGATTAGGTGAAATAAGAGATGCATTATTTTAAAATATAAACTGTTATTTATAAAAACTGACACCCAGTCTGGCATTTTGGAGGGTGATACACTAGCTGCTAGGTAGCTTTTTGTATTAATAATAGTATTGTATTCACTGTGTTGTAACAGGTGGTTTTCTCTGTTTTTTTCTCCAGGTGCAGTATTGACCATCCCAAAAGGCTTTCCTTAGTTGAGAAGAAGGAAGATTACTTATGAAGGAAGTTGTAAAAAATGAGTATGAATAATAATTCAGATGGGAAGGAAGAAGCTGTGCTTGGTAGGATTTAGAAGGATTCAAAGGTGAAAGGCTGTAGGAGATTGCACAGCAGAGGATGTGTAAACCCTGTGAACAGGAAGTTTTGAGAGCTTTCTAGTGCATTAGTGAATTTTTGCTATTTCCTGGAAAATGGGTTACTGTCGTCTTGCGATATTCAGTGATTTGAAAACGGAGCAGAGCATTGAAGTAACTGGATGGTGCTCTTTGGGGCTACCAGCACAAGTCCAGACGCAGGAGCTTGACTGGTGGTCATTGGCTCAGTCCACCCATCTCCTGCAGGAGGATGCTGCTGCTGCTCGGGGATGCTGCTTGCACTGCCAGAGACTGTCTGCTGGCAAGGCTGGTGGCAGTGCTGGCCACCAGCTGCTTCAGAGTCTGTGTCTTGTCCAGCATCATCACCAGCACGCTGGGTGACAGTGCTTCCTACAAATAGAAGTTGATCTGGTTTCTTCTACAAATGTGAGTACAGGTAGAGGTGAATTTCAGGAGTTAGACAAGAAAAAGAAGAAAATAATTGCAAGTCTGCAGTTCAGCTATTAATTTATATTTTCAAACTATACCTAGGAATGACAAGGACTAGAAAAATCTTTCTTGAATTCTCCTCTACCATTCATTGCTATTCTTCAATATTAGTTTTGATATTCCTGTGTTCCTAAAGTTAAGAGGCATAACACTGTCCGTGGAATGTGGGTATATAAAGAAATAACACAAGAAGTTGATTTTAATGGATGTGGATAGCAATACCACATATATAGTTTAGAGCGAGGAATAAATACAGAATCTAACTGACATTACAGGCTAAATATAGGTAGGCAAAGTACAATAACCTAGGCCATAATTTGGTCAGACAACTAGTATTTTTCAGCATATTTTAAAAAATTGGTCTTGAGTATTTTATGACCACAGAGAAAGTACCCTTTCATCTCAGTGAGACCTTTTAGTGCCCTGCTGCATCTTTGGGTTGATAATGATTCCAGAAAGAAGAATACTACCCACCTGAACAAAAAAAAAATCATTTTATTTGTTCTTCCTGAAACACAAATGTTTGTTTTCCAAACTAGTCCATAGCCATTCCTGTCTTAATTATTTTGTGAAATCTAATAGAGCACAAGAGCTGAAAAAAAGAATGTCTCAATATGTTGTCTTTTAAAGATCCCAAACTAGAGGTAAATATCTGCTAAAGTAACAGGATATTGAATCCTACTGAGTTGAATTCCTGCCACCGTCCATTCCAAAGAATGTGATGGTGCAACATTTAAAAAACGAGTTAGCCTTTCTGAACATGAAAAATAAATGAAATATTATTGCTATCATCACATTTCAAAAGCCTCAGAAAAACTCAGCAGTCAAGACTTTACGTCAGTGAGTGTACCACATTTTAATTTCAAGGCTACAAACGAAATACAGAGTGAAGAACAATTCTCCATATCTTTTTATCATTTCGTTCAGATACTATTTTAAAAGTTGCAGTAGGAACATTATATAGCTTCCAAACTTGAAGAGAAACGTCATAGCAAAGGAAAGCTGTAGCCAACTGGAATGGACTGTGTTTTTGCACTGCTTGACTGTAACACACAGGTCATGGTACTGTCTACATGCAAGAACCGGGCATTTGAAAACAAGTGTTACCATGTGGTACGTTTCCAACTTGAGCAGCTCTGTGCCCTTAGCAGTACAAGGTAAAATACCCCAAAATAACTTGTGTGATATTCTGCACTCACTTTGCACTGCTGTTAAGTAAGACATAGGGGACTGTTCTCACTGTGAGCCATATATGCTGTCAGCTGGTCAAATGGGCTGTGAAGTTGGTACCTCTCACTAATGACCCTTCATCTTTCAGAGGGACCCTCAAGCATCTAAGGCTCATCTAATAATGTCCATCTCTGCCAACGTCTCTAAAGTATAAAAGATGGTGAGCAGCAGTAGCTGCTCTTTACTGACTTTATTGATACGTTTGTCTGGATCTTTCTGAATTAATCTTATTTTCTGGGGTATGTCCCTTCAGTCAAATTTGAACTAAAAGCAAAAAGAGAGAGAAAAATTGAATAGCCAGAAAGATTTCTTACAATCTTCATTCCTCCAAGAAGTCAGATTTTGAAAAAGCAGGTGATATGAAGGCTCTTTTCCTGGTAATGGACACGATTGCTGAAATCCTTACTTGAGAGTACACATTTTGACAAAAAGTAAAGTGATGGCCAGTGAAAAAAATCCACTTGCAAAGTTTTATAAATTCAGATTGGACCTATCTGAAACATAAACCAATTTCTTAAGTGTCTATTCAGCTTAGTATTAATTACGGAGAATATCTCCATTAGCTTTCATTATGCATTTTATTATTTTGTGCTTAGACTAGGTGAGGAGTCAGAAGTCAGAGCTTTGCCAGTACCTCTCCGTTAACTCTGCACAAGGCCTTTACTTCTCTCTGCTTCAACTTTCCCATCTGTATAGTGACAATGCTATGCCTCGTTTGGAAAGTACAAATAGGAAGAACTTCTAAGATGTTTAATAGAGTGCTGATAGCGTTTAAAAGGCCACTGTCTCTTTTTCATTTCTCATCACAAGAATTGACGATTCCCAAAGTTCTAAAAGTCAGGGGATTGGGAGGGAGGGGGTTTTAAATTAAAACAAACAAAAAAACAAACAAAAGAACCCCAACAACCCAAACCCCCCCCAAACAAAGAAAAAACCACCCAAACACAAACCAAAACTCCAGAAACACCACCACAAAGGAAAACAAAAACAAAACCCCCCACAACATGGAAACAAAACAGCACCCAAAAACCGAACATGGAGAATAGGAATTTCTTCAGCACATTTATCTGCAGTGCACTAGAGGGCCCTCAGGAGTTAGAAATGGATGGAATGCACTTTTGGAAGTCGCACACTTCACAGGACTTTTCATTACAGAATTTAAAATAGAAGTTTTGTTCGTTGTTTGGGTTTTTTTTTTTTTTTTAACAATGCGAGGTTCATGTAAGTTTAGAGCAGTTCGTATGCCAACCACCTCTCAGTACAGTTAGCTTCCAGACAGTATTTAGCTCACAATGAAATACCTAAATATAAACCATACTTAAAACTGAAATCTGTGCTAGAATACTTTGAGAACGTCGGTTTTTACTAAGTTACTATTATAAACCTAAGAAGTTTACCAGAATGAAGGATGTGTCTAGATGAATAGGTAAGAGATTTTAATTTTTTATTGCAGCATGCATAGAATATGCACTTATTCTATCTTTGTGTCTTTGAAAAGATATATAAGCCAATGTCATTTTAGTTGAAAAACTATAACTAGATCCTATTTATGGCTTCACAGAGTGAAGAGTATTAACTATCTCTCATATTTAATGTGTGTTTGTGAATGCGAACTAGGGAAATTTGGCACTGGTAATATATTTTTCTATTAGTGAATAGTTGGATATTTAACTGTTACAGTTACGGGTGCTTAATAATGTATAATTTACAGCACTTCCACAACATGAAGTTTAGTGGAGACATTGTCTCATAAGAAAAAGATTATAATGATCTGCGTTTGACAAGCTTTTCTTCTAGTGCTGGGATACAGCTAGCTGAGATTGCAAATTGAGCCTATATTTCATGATTTTGGTGTTTAATTTATACTTTAATGAGAAAGTGAAAGATGTATTCTGACAAATTTGTAGATACATACTGTCTCATCTAGAACTTCTGTCTCTTAAAAATACAAAATCACAAATGCCACGTGTAAGTGAAGTGAAAAGCTGCTACTCACTCTTTTTTTTTTTTTTCAGTTTGCAAATGAGAACTTCAGATATTTTAGACTGCAATTCGGGAAACTTTGCTTACGTAGCTGGCTCCATTCATTCTCTCAAGCCAATCACTTCCCCTATGGTGGCTGATAAGAATTTAACAGCTTGAGAAGGTGGAGTGTCAGCATCCTTAGTACTAAACTCGTTCACAGGCATACCAGTAGCCTCTGTCCATCACCCATGCTGGAAGCTATTTGGAAAAGGAGAAATAGAAATTGTGGAAGGGAAACCATGCATCATCACCCTGGCTGGAGTGTACAGAAGACTTTATGCTGTTTTCATCATGTGGATTCACTAGAGAAATGACCACCTTTGATCAGCCAAGTAAAATCAAAAACTTGTTTGTTTGCTGCCTGTGCCCTCCACGAGTGCTGAGGCTCTGGACTTGCAGGCGCCCAAGGACGAGGAGGAATCTGCTAGTGGGCACGGCATGTGTGATCTACCTGGGATTCCTTGTCAGTCAAGTGGGCCATGTTTTACCCCAGCACAAAGGAAGACACCAAAAGATCAGTTCCAGAAGTCTCCAAGATGCAACCCAAACTCCTTTTCTGGGCATCCCACTGGATGGCACCCTGTCACCACCCGATTTCCAGGAACCCCAGCTCGGTGGCAATGGGACCTCGCTGCCACCCAATGTAGTTTATATCACCCTGCGGTCCAAGCGCAGTAAGCCGGCTAACATCAGAGGCACAGTGAAGCCAAAGCGCAGGAAGAAACATGCAACTCCTTTCTCCTACGGGCAGCACTTTCCAAAAGCTGCTTTTATGGGCCAAGAAGAGACCTTTGACCAACAGCCAAAGAGGGCCATGTATGCTGTGGGTACCAGGGGACCAGCAATAGCTCCAGAGGCAAGAAAGCTCCAACTGGATGAACACAGGCATAAAGGAATGGCAATCAGGGAGAGGGGGCACTGGAGACCTGAGGGAATTTCTGGAGGTATAAAGGCACAGCCCCAGCCTGAGGAGAGCAATATCAGGATTTACAGCGAGAGCTCTCCCTCTTGGCTGAGCAAAGAAGACATCCTAAACATGCGCATACTGGCAGATTCTCGAATAGAGAGCATCCAAGAAGTACCTGCTCACAAAGCAGTCCTGGCAGTATTCGCAAGGGGTCCCAGCACCACAGGAACTGGTTGTGACCAGGGGCACTGTGGCATCGTCAAAAGACCCCTCGACATGAGTGAGGTGTTTGCCTTTCATTTGGATAGGATCTTGGGGCTGAACAGGAGCTTACCTTCTGTGAGCAGGAGGTCGGAGTTCTTCCAAGGTAACACATTCCCGTGGCTTTCACCTTGCAGGTGGGGTGCTGAGGTTTCCTTCCCCCTCCCATGTTAACCACAGGGCAGCAGCCACCTTTAACTCCTGTGAGCCTGAGAGCTAACCCCATCACCACAGGGAAGTAAAGCTGATATCTGTGTAATTTCTGCAGCGCAATTATCCTGTTTCGAGGATGCAGTACCCTAAAGTTTAGGTCAAATACCACTGAGCTGCTGAGGGCAGTAACAATTTCTCTTTTGTGAGTGTCTGGAATGAGAAAAAAAAAAAAGAGAGAGTCATCTGTAGATTGTATGACATTGGACAGACTGCCTGAAGTGGAACTGGTGAAAGAAATTCCAAAATACCCTGTGATTCAATTTTATTTATTTATTTATTTTAAAAAGTTTTGTCATCTTTTAGGTTTGACTTTAACAAAATGTTGAAAGTGAACACAAGAATTCACCACTCAAACAGGTAGTAGGAACAGATTTTTTACTCAGATAACCTACTCAGAAAGGTAGGGGACCTTCCTGCAGAAGCTTGATACTAATATCATGGTACTAATGCCTCTGGAAACAGAATTCTTTTTTGAAAGTGTTTCCCTCTCCCCTGGTAATTAAAAAAAAATACTACATTACAGTGAATCCTACTGTACATTTTGAGGTTCATTGCACATGTATATATTATGCAGACAAAGAAATACACACAGTATATATCTCTATGTGCCTGTTACATGATTGGTATAAAATTTTCAACTAAATTTTTGATTTTTATCCTTTAATGAAATTAAAGATAGATTTCAGACCTTCAGAGTTAGAAGGCTACTTCTAACATTGCTCTCTTGTTAAATCTGTCTTCAGCCTGACTGCTATTTTTGTACAGTCACTAATCACAATCCAAAAGGGCTACATTGCATTTTAATGAATCATTGCTAAAGTGGCTAGCGATGTTTTTGCAGTTCGTTTCTCCCCGCTGAAATTAGCTTATACCAAATACATTTACATCAGTTTCGTTTCTCAAAAAAAAAAAAAAAAAGTAATGTAAGAATGACTTTCTAAAGTCTGACAGCAGGAAGATGACCCAATAATCTCCAATTTCTTACTGCTTTATAAACCTTCTCTTTGGCAGCCTGTACAGCAATGTGAATGAATCTCTAGGAACAACAGTTTGGAGGCTTCTGAATATTATTCATACTTGCAGAGAAGATACATTATGCTTAGTTTATTTCTAGGACCAAGAATTATTGCTATAGAGCTGTCATAAGGCATTAAGGTAGTTCTGCTGGAGGAACTCTGCACAGTGTGGCTGTGGAGATGACAGACTGCCAGCCTCTGAAAACTGCTATTAGGCTAATTGTGCATTGCGTTCCTCACTGTCTGTCACCTTACAGTATATTTTAGACTGTCTGGGACAGAGAGTGTCATTCGGCCCTCTTTAATTTTCTTTTCCTCATAACTGGCTATGTTCCTACAGCAAGAAGACTGTTGCTAGGTGATGAGAAGAGAAATAACATTATTTTGGTCTCAGTTAATTTTTTCCAGCTAAAGGGTGAACAGAGCATTTGGAACAGTTACTGTACCTTGTCTCCCTCCATTTCTTTAGCCTGGAAATACGCTGGAGCTTCAGATGTCTAAGATCTGCTTGAACTCATTACTATTTACATGCTTGCGTTTGGCATAATTTGGAAAACATCTGTGTTGAGAAAAAGTGCAAAAATGTATTAGTAAAAATAATATGAACAATTAGCGATCTCATTTCTATAATCCATACACATTTAAGATGTGCAAGATGAGCACTGTAGTTTTTTTTATAGGGCAGCTTCTGTGAGTCATGGTTATTCGTATGGGAAAGAAAGCAATGCAGGATTAGAGACTGTGCATATGTGTATGAATGTACACAATTCTGGGCTGATATATCTCTGTCCACAACACATCCCTTTAGCTTGCCTCAGTTGTGATGTGATATAACAAGACATGTTTGATGTAGCATTAAAATCTTCAAAAAATGGGCTTTTCAAAACTGTCATTCATTTTGTCGAAAGCAGTTTCAAAGGATCGCTTAGTAAATCCCTGTTCAGGTTCTGTTTCCCCTAATCCCACAAATCCCCCACTGATTATTTTTTTTCTTTTTTTTTGAAGTCCAGCAAAATACTGTGTGCAAGTCCTCTGTCTGCTGCCCTTGCCTTCCCTAGTTATTGTAAACCATTTTAAGTGTTAACTGTGAATTTTGTATGGTTTATCTTACTTTTCGTAATGCATGGAAAAATCAGGTATGCCAGCTCTTCCCCTCTTATTTTTGAAATTAATTAGCTGAACATAAAAAGCCTGGAGAGTACAGGTGGGCAAAGCCCTTTTGAGTTCTGTGTTACAGGCTAAAATAACATGATTCTAGGCATACACAAGCAGTCATTCATTACTCCCATTGCTATCTACAAGGCATGAAAAATGTTGAGAGCTCCAAAACACCTACAAACAAAGGATGAGCTGTTAAAGAAACAAGAAATAATCATAAAGTTGTCTCTCTTGTGGAGAAAACGGAGGCTGACCCTTGCATGTCTGAGTTTTGGAGTGGACACATTAATACCACAGGACTGAGAATCTTCATTATTTGGTTACCCTAAGGAACAGGAAAGACAAAAGTGATCTTGCTTGATGTCACAACCTTACCTTACTTAATTTGCACAGAAGCAAAGTAAAATGACTGCACGTGTTGCCTCTAGCTCAGCACCAGCATTTGCAGGGCAGGACGATGCCAGTGTTTGTTAGGGCTGGAGCAAGCACTGGAGTAACCTGGGCTGGAGCAGGCTCGCTCCTCTGGTGCAGCTGACAGCTGCAGGCATGGGACTCCGGCTTCTTGGGTCGTAGCAGCAAGGCTGGGCTCTACTTAGCTTTTGGTTCAAAATACGCAGCTATCGCTGTGCAGTTTCGTTGTACCACCGGCTGAGGGTCTGAACTACTGCGTGCTGACAACCTCTCCTCCTCCTCCCAGTTCTCTGATATAATAAGTTTCGCTAACTATGTTTTATCCTATGCTAAGAAGAATAAGCACAGGTGTACTCAATGCAGTTGGACATTTTTTTTTTAGCTAAAGATTGAACCCACTATTTTCCTAGAACCACTTTTTTTTCCTACAACAGGCAAGAAACTCTTCCTTTGAGTAACGCCTTTCATGGTTGGTTTAGCGCAAATAGATGAATGACTTGTGATAGATAGCTCCACTGGTTGTACTTGTCATTTTGCTTTACTGGCCTCTACGTGATGATAAATGGAGCCATAGGCTTTTCCATGTTATACCCTGCACTATCAGCCTGTCCTTGCCATCCCACTGAGAGTTATTCAAAAGTAGCCAAAGATATTATGAATCACTAATGTCAGGGCAAAGAATAAGAAAAACCTAACACTGCGTCGTGCATTCAGAATGCTCTAAAAAACTATTTATCTGTCCTGTTTTCTGTCAACCCAAACAACTCGCACCAGAGTGCTCTGCCTCTCAGAGGGGTACATGAGGGTGTATTTCCAATATTTCATTGGGTAGAGAAGTTCACAGTCTAGAGAGCAACTGACACACATTTCACGTATTCCTTAATTCTGATGTCCATAGGAGTGCAGGACACAAACATTGCAAATAAGATGCATAGGGAAGAAAAATAGATGGCCTAATGTCTCTCTGCTTTCTGCTCCTGTCTCTTATATGTTCCCTCACAACTTAAGCTCTAAAATGCAAGTAATGCTCTGTATGTCAGTCCCCCTCAACTTTCCACACTAAATTACCCCCTGTTGCTAATGCATGGGCAACCGAACTGTTTCTTCCAGATGTGGCAATGGTGAGCTGTACGGCTTTACAGTGAACTATGAGAAGTTTGAGAAAAAGCTTTAAATCCCTCGTGAAAGATTTGCTCTTTTTAGTGATGCTGTCATGGGCATCTTTGAAATGTTTGCTTTCAAGGAAGTCAGAAAAAATGCTGTAGATACAAGTTAGAGCACAAGATAGAAGAGTAACACTTGCAAGAGCATCTTAGTTGTTAAAAAACATGCAGACTATTTTTGAAGTGCTGTGGTGTGTGGATGTCCAAGATGACGCTTGCTTTGAAGAAGTCCTGCAGTGATCCGTTAGCTAACTGCACATGAAGCAGTTTGAGTGCCTTGAGGTAGTCTAGTTTCAGCAGCCTGAGGTTTCACCTCTATTAGTTTATTTAATTTAGGGCATCCTGAGCCAGTAGGTCCTGCGGGCCCAAGCAATTTTTAGAAATATTTTGATCTTTAAAAATGTATATGAATTAATGGAAAGCTCGTTCCTACACAAGTTTTGAGAAATCCCATACAATTTTACAGATCATCTTTAGAAAGTCAAGTGTATCAATCTAAAATTTCAGATGAAAAGAAAAGTCTGGCAGCTTTGTGCAAGATTCAGTGCAATGCAGCTGCAGCAACAGAAAAGCAGTAGCCCTTTGTGTTAATATATAAAGCTGATTAGGAAAGAAGTGGCTGACAAACATACTGGACTTATTCTGAAGTGTTTCAGCCTCATCAGTTTTGGCTGTATCCAACTGGAATTTCTGATTCTTAGCCAGGCCTTACTTTTCACCGTTCCATTAACTTCAGCCCTGTCCTCAGAGGTTTGAATCAGAAGAGCTCCACTGATTTCAGTGGGGTCATGCCAATTCATGCAGCTATGAATCAGACCCCTTATCTGCTATAATTCAGCATGTTCATGTTTTTCCTGCAAATTTTGAGTCACTGCTCTTTCCTGAAGCTGCTATTTCATATTCCTGTAATTCAATTTGTATTACAGAGTTGAAAGATTTTATTTTGGCTCATCTTTTCTGCTCCCACTTCCTCTGAAATGCAAACATTTCCTGTATTTAGCCTTGGTCTTTTAAAATGTTTTTGTATGTTAAAGGAAACTGGCAAGATATTATTCATATTTTTTCAAGTATTTATATTACTTTTGTTTATCATGTCCGTTTTGGGTAGACAGGAGATGTTTGTTTTGTTAGAAGGCCATTTATGTATTTGGTTTGTGGAAGAATTCATGAATTGTTACATAAGTTGTTATTGGAGATATAAAAATAATAGATCAGACTTGGTCTTGAAGAAAGCTGTCCTTTTTTTGTGACAATTCCCAGTGCTATATATAGACTTTCTCCAACTGGCTTGGAAAAAGAAGCTTAGCCAATAGCTGACCTGCCTTGGCTAAAGTCATCTACAGTGTAGGTGTTGGAGCCAGGGCAAGAAAGATGGGGAAATGGCTAGGATTTCCCAAATTAATTTCCTAAATAATTATTCAAGCATCTCAGTAGGAGAAACCTGATGTTCAGGAGCACTCAGTGCTTTTTTTTACAAAGGAAAATGTGGAGCGTGCTGCTGATACCTTGCCCTTGGTACTGATACCCGTTTTCTGTGTGCTATTTTCTGTCTGATTTGCCTCTGGAGAAGATGCCATGGATCTTATTGCCTTCATGCAAGCTTCTGAAAGCTCTTTTCAGATATATCTTTGGCTCCATGGGCATGTGAAAGACAAAGAGATAGTTTAGGCTGCATTTAACTGTGATAAATTGTGCAATAGTGTGGGCTTTAGGTTCATTGACCTTCAAGGTGAATATAAATAAATTTTAAAGCTTTATACAGCTTCCAACACTTGCTATTTAGTAAATAACAGCTTTGCAGTTAAATGGTTCCTTCTCTCTGTACAGAGACATCATATTTTAGTGTTCTGTCTACACATAAAAATACAAAGGATTTCTTTGTTCTAATGTGTATCCAAGCCACAGTTGTTCCTGGGTCCTTGACAGTTTAAGGCAGCAGCAGCACTGCATCAGCAATGAAAAGGAGAGTTCCACTTCCTAAGAAGATAGATATGCCTATTATTGATATTGGGTGAAATATATTTACCAGTTCTTATACTGGGAAAGCTCATTTTAGATTCTCTGCTGAGGCTTCTTCCCACTAAGAACCCTGAACACTTGAATTCACCAAAGCTAAGACCCTTGACTTAGTTTCAGGGAAAAACAGAATATTCTTTACACAGAATAATTAAATAATTTGGCCAAAATAGCTGCTATATAAAGCAGATCTTATGTTATACCTGGGTAAAAAAAAAGAAAAAAGAAAAAAAAAAAGAGGAAAAAAAAAAAAAAAAAAAGGAAAAAAAAAGAAGAAAGAAGGAAGAAGAAAGAAAGAAGAAAGAAGAGCGAAAAAAAGAAAGAAGAAAAAGAAAGAAAAAAAAGAAAAAAGAAACCAGGCAAACAACAAACAGCTTGTCAAGGTGTTCATTCATGCTAAGCTGACACTAACTAGCATTCTCATATATAATTTCAGAGCTGTGAAGTTATACATTATAGGCCTAAAATACTAAGGATAACAAAATAAATCCACTTCGAGTATACTATTTTTAGTGATTCTATGCCATTATGCAGAAAATCTTTAACATAAGTTTTCAGTTCTTGTAAATCATCATCAGCTCACTAGAATCACAGGGAAATTACATTGCTGATTCACAATGGCATTGTAGACTCTTAATCTATGTAAAAACTTTTTAATAGTCTGGTTTAGTATATGATTTTGTACATTAATATCTTGTTTCAAACAGAGAAAGCCTTCTGTACACTGAAGATGTTTACAATGCTTGTGCTTCTTCCATTCCTGCAGTGGGTGCTTTTACCTGTGGGGTAAGACCACTTGAACCAAAGGGTATCAAGTTATTAGTTCCTGACCATTTTTCCTGCCACTTCTGTAGAATGGTATAATTCTTGATGTTCAGGCAAAGTCTAAAGAATGATCAAGTATGTCTGACAGTATTGCACTACACTGATGATCTGTTTCTCCTTTTTCAGATGGTCAAGCCTGTCCCATTATTCTCTGGGATTCCTCACTGAGTCCAACAGATAATAATACCCATTCTTCAGTGAGATTAACCTGGGGGCAATATCAGCAGATATTGAAGCAGAAATGCTGGCAGAATGGTAAAGTTCCCAAAGCTGAGTGGGGCTGCACTGAAATCCATCATCATGAGTGGTCCAAGATGGCACTCTTTGATTTTCTTCTGCAGGTAAAACATTTACTGAATGCAACTACCTGCCTCAAAAATGACATGAGCACACACTGGACTTGTAGAAAATTAATTTTAGTGTAGTTCCTTTTTTTAAATGGCAAAGAGTTGTATTTGCAGAGTTTGAACTTGTTCCTGTTTTTTTTTTTGATTAAAATATCCAAAAATGGAACTTGTAATCAAAGAAAGAAATCAGGAACTCAACTGACTCACTTTCTAAAAGAGGAAGAAAAGGCTTTTGTCTTGAGACGTATTGTTTTACCTCACCTTGAGGCAGGCATACAGTTTCTCTTTGACACCTTGTTTCTGCAAACATAGTTCTTGACTATATTCACAACCATAAAACACTGGGGGTTTTACTGTGTGGTCTTTCCTGCACTTCCCAAGCCCCCTGGGTGATTTAAGTGGTTTTGGTCAGCTGAAATCTGGATCAGGATTACAGTTGTAGTAGCAAATTTTCCTTCTTTTAAAAAATGTAGGCAGTGATTTAACAAGGAAAGAGTAGAGTAGCAAATGATGAATGATATGGCTGCTGTGCCTCAATTAGGTACTGCACATAATCATTAGCTCTCCAAATAACACCAAACTAGGGCTCTGTCCAGTGGTATCATGATGTGTGACTACAGTTACAGCAATTATGTAGTAGAATATTAATACACTCCCTGTATTAATAAGGACTGAACTGAACAACCTGGCTGGAAAATAATGTTATGGATTCCTGAGATACAGCACTACTTCCAAGTGTCCTTGCCTGCCAGACCAGGACTGACTGAGCCTCCTGTGGCAGTTAATGGTTTATTTAAAACTGCAGCAACCACTGGATTTATGCACTGTATTTGGTTGTTCATATAATTCAGCTTTTTACAGAGTTACGTTTCTTCAAATATAAAAATCATGATTTGGCTTAGGCATAGCATATCCCTGTCCTTTGCAGTCCTGTTCTAGGATGAATGGATGTTTCCACTTCTTTTTGCATTACTTTTGCAGACTTCTTATGTCAAACAGACCATTCAATTATTCTCTAAAAATAGACTGGCACTTGTTTAATGACTCCATCTTTAGTCCCATTATGAGCAAGTAATTGTTAGAAATGGGTATAAAGTAATATGTGGATTACTTTGATGCTAAACATAGTAATAATATCCCTATAGGAATAGTTCAAATTGTGTCATAGAGTTAATGTTTTCATACTGTTGTCTTCTTGTTGAACAGTTTAAAAACTCTCATGAGTTCTGTGTTGATTCTTAAGGTCTCCTAAGACAAGTTTTTAATCTTCATAATAGAACTCATATTATCCAGCTAAAATAAGATACAACCAGAGTGAACTGTACATGAAATAAAGTAACAAATTACTCTTTTAACAGTAGCTGGTATCAGAGCGATTTATACCTCCAGTTGCCTACCAGACAAGAATGTGCGTACCAGAAAGTGAGTCTTATGGTTCTTAAAGAGTAAAATTTTATCTGGGTACTCTTAGACTTAACTTACAAGTTTATCAGCAGTAGAACATGAAGACCCTAAGACAAAAAAAAATGCCAAGAAGCGAATCTGTGCTCCATGAGCCACTGAGAAATAAATAATAATGGTGAAAAGTATTCTCTATTAAACATACTTCCCTCAGAATAATGGGTTTGGTGTTCATAATAGATGCTCCTAATCTCTGGTTTCAAATGCTATAAAACATAAGAGCAGACTGAAAAATGCTTATAGCTGACCTTCACTTGCTTATATAAGAACTCCAGTAAAATAAGAACATTAAGTGTAGAATAGCTTATTTAATTTTGGAAGTTTAGACCTCTCATGTACATAAATATATGACAAAAACCAATGCTAAACTATTAAGGTTGCAGCAGCAATTCCAGAGCATCCCATCATTCTGTCTTAACACCAAAATGATGCGAGAGATTATGAAGAGGCTGTCTGTATGAGCATGATCTGCTCATCTATTTAATCCATGTAAAGAATGTGGTGCAGACGAATTAGGGCTATAAATTGACGGTGTCTCTCTGGAAGGCCTCTGCTTCATTTTTTGGCAAAGCCTTTGGATTATTTGAATGAGAGAACCCATGAACTACAGCACCGCAAGCAGGAGGGGCTCCAGTGCCTGCAGCTGCTGATGTTGCTCGTGAAAGGAAAAAGAAGAAATCTGTTCCTTTCGTTAGGATTTTTGCAGTTGAAAACAAACACTGCCACCAAGACCTATGGCAACAGTCCTACATTTCAAGAAAAAACAAAACTATTGTCAGATTTTCGTTTGATGAACAAAATTAGGAGGCCTTTTCAATATACAATGTAGTTCTAAATCAGAAGAGTCCTACCAGTTCATTTCTCTGGAGTCTCATGAGAATAAAATTGTAATTTTAGGCAGCTTGTGTGAACATTAATGTTTTTATGCTTAAAGCATCCCTTGGGGGGATGAGCTGGAGCCCAGGGCAGGCAGGGCCAGCAGCAATGGGAAAGTCAACCCAGCAGGAAAGATGGTGAAAGCCACAGGTCTCATTGACAGCTGAGGGATCATCAGGCACAGAAAAGGTGTCAAGACAGCTCCACAGCCAACAAGCAGGAACCCCAAGCAGCAATACAGAAGCAAGAGGACGAGCAGCAGATACACCCCCCTAGAAAGCCTCAGAAGTGGCAGACCTGAGTTTAAATAGGGTTTGCCCACGGACAAAGTGGGTGTGTGTGGAGGTCCCAGGTGAGGGTGCTTAGGGCAATTGAAGCCTATTTGTGCACTCAGGGCCCTGGCGATGTTGTGTATTTACTCTCATCCAGCCGACAGGGGTAGAAGCACTTTCAGGGAGTCATGTATCATTCTTGTGTTAGATGGTTATCCTAAAATGGCATCATTTGCTCTGAGGGTACCTCATTCTTGTCATTGTTTATTAAAGGGAACGTAAACAACTAAGTCAGAAGAGACACTTAACATTTACACCACTAAAGTTAGACCAGATGTATTCCTTCCAGCTAAGTGCTGTGTGATGAATAAGCAGGGGCTCACATAGGAAAAAATAGCCTAGACCATCATGTCATTAAAGTATATATCACAGTGCAACTCAGGGAGATTGCTCCGTGATTATAAGCGCACTCTTAGTTCTTGCCTTTTTTAGCTTCAAATGGTTTGCTGTGCCCCTTCCTAATCTTTTCAATTATTTTGCATACTAGTAGTCCAATGTGCCTCACAAAATGGAGACCCCCTCTGTGTCAGGCTGTGCTATTTCTATTGTTCTCCAGCAGAGAAAATGTGAAAAACCTACAGCCTGCTGAAAAAAATGGAATTGTATTCACCATATTGTTATTCCAGTTACACAGTGGGATTGTTCCATTATTTTCAAAGAATTTCTACTAACATAACAAATCGTGGCTATAAAATGGATAAAATACACAGTCAGGGAAATTGCTTCCAACAGTACTTGAAGTATAGGGACCAGGTCTTCAACACCATTTCACTCCTGACTTTGATTATGCTTGTCCTGAGCTTGCTTTCCTGGCAGCTGTGTTACAGTGACATTTCGCCCCAAACACTTTGACATTGTTTTCATTTGGCACTCTGCTGTACTTTGTCTTAGATCTATAATCGACTAGACAGAAACTGCTGTGGATTCAAGCCTCTCAAGGAGGATTCCTGCGTGCAGCAAGGACTGAAGCTGAAATGTAGTGATCAAGATTCTGTTGACCTGGCACACATAGTTCAGAGAAGGCATGACCGAAGGCACTTGACCTTTATAGATAATAAGGGTTTCTTTGACAGAAACGAGGACAATCTTGACTTCAAAATACTACAAGGAATCAATGAGTAAGTTTTAAGTTATTCATTTTTTTAAAAAAATTGATAATTTCTTTCCAGTTTGAGCACAAGATACCAAGTTACTGGAACAGATATCAACCCAAGACATTTACAGGATGTGTCTAAAAATGTATGAGTAATTCCAGTGCTGTATAAGATGCAATTAACATGCATATGATTAGGCATGCATGGACTTCCTTTGCTGAGTCGCAGTCTATATTCATAGAATTGATTGCTAAACCACGACATAAATATTGCAATTCAGAGTGATGGCAAAGCTGATTAATTTCTTTGTGCTTTTCCAGATTCCCTGAATCTGCAGTTTCAGTACTGAGGAGCCAGCGTTTACGTGAGAAGTTACTTCAGTCTTTGTTCCTTGACAAAATATACTGGGAGAGCCAAGGAGGCAGAAAAGGAATTGAGAAGCTTATAGATGTAATAGAAAGGAGGTCAAAAATTCTTCTTACTTATATAAATGCACATGGAGCCAAAGTATTGCCCATGAATGAATGAAACAGTCTTGTTTCTAACTGATAGTCTAAAAAAATTTGTATGAGGCAAAAACTGACAGTAAAATTGATTTGATTTAAAGGCTTATTTATTTTTTTCCAAACTTTCAAATTTATTTTTAAATGAGAAATATGTGTTTTAGAAGGAACATTTAAATGTCAGCTGCAGCTCAACACCATGCAGTCTCTTCTGTGTCACCGCTGAAATGAAAAATAACCAAATGGTACAATAAATAATGTAGTACTATATAGGTACCATGAACACTCCTTCTGTTAAACTGTTTGAAAATTAGCAACAGGATTTTCAGTACATTAGGCTGGATTATTTTTACTTCCCTCATTCAAGTCGGTAAAAGTTTTACTGCGAATTTAAATGGGAACAGAGATTTGTAACCACTTAATACATTGATGAAAACTGTCATCGCATCTGCCTGCTGAAACATATCTAGTACAGGAATTCATCTTTTGATTATGAATACTAAAATGCCAACATTTCCAAAGGCTTATTTTGTTTTATTTTATTTTGATCTTTTGAAATGTGAGGACTAAATTCAGCTCTTTTGATTGCAGAGGTGTTCGCACTGGACGCAAGGGAAATTTAAAAACAGTGAGGAGAACATGGCTTTAACAATAATAATTAATTTGACAAATACAGTTTTTACCTGTCCAGTATGGAGTACAGTTTATCATGAGTCACTCATTACAATGTACTGTTTTAAGTACAGGCTGTTCTGATGTGTGGGTGGATGATCTGATGTTTTCTGTCTATTGATTATCTGGGTGTTACTCACAGAATCATCCTTTATTACCACTCTGTTTAAAAAAAAATAAATTCGCTTTAGCTTTGTGTGAATATGCTGCTAAATAAGTGCACATTCTGTTTTTGCAACATTCTTGACAATGTTTTTTTAGATTATTATTAAAAAATAGACCGACTAAGGACATTAGTGTTGTTAAACTCAGCACAGAAAATGTTCGTGCTGCATGCTCAGCTCTTGCCAGCAATACAGGCTCTGGCTTTCCATTAAGATTGGCCACTGCAGGGTGATGATTCTGATGGCTCACCCCAAGTATTCCCCCAGGTAAGGCTGTTAGAGAAGGCTGGATAAGCACTTTGGATTATTAACCTTCATCTGCTCCAGAAATAAAATATCAACTGATAAAGTCTATCATGACAGACACGTTCTACCTGTCTGTTTAGAAAGACTCTTACAATCTTTCTAGAAAAATATGGATTATCTTCTTGCTGTGAGATAATAGCACAAGTGGAAAACTTTCATAGCTACTCTTGTCTTTATGTATAGTAAAAAATATAAGGTGTATAATATTTTTAAAAGTGCCTGTGTAATGGTATTAGTGAGAAACTGAAATGTTTTGTGTTGATGTTCATGTGGAAGGGTGAATTTAATGTTTTAAATAACTACAATTCCACTGCAGCCAAAACAGATTTTCTTTCTTAGGATCAAAACAGCTATTAACAATAATTGCATTACTAGAAGAAACAGATCTCTTTATAGGCAGATTTAAAGATACTTAATAAAAAATTTAAGAACTGGCCACTTAAATAATCTTTTATTTTATTCTGTCTGCAAAGGGCAGATAAATTTATAAAAACTTCCAAGAACTTAACTGTTTTCTTGAGAGGACACATATTAGATGCCTTGGACTTTTTAATAGCACCAAAGTAGAATTTTGTAGGATTTTCATATTATCCCTTACTTAAAATATTGTAACTTATTAACTGGGTAATTTCTGTCTCGGAAACAAAACCAGTACTGTAGCTTGCACTGTGAACAGAGCCTACAGAAAGAAATTATCCTCTGAATCCATTTCATATGTTGCAGTAAATTCCACTCTTTGGTGGCTGTTACCATCAATTTCTCTCATTTTCTAGCCTATTTCACAGTTTTCTTCCTTCTAGATACCTGTTCAAATGGATTATCACACAGTGCTGAGGGTGAAAAAAAGGCACAACTCAGCTGCACTGATCTCAGAAGGCGGCCAGGGGGAGATGCAAGTGTGTACCTGATCATGAAAAGAAGTCCCATGAGAACTCTGTCTTCTAGCTTCTCCTCTTCTGTCTCTGGTACTACACATCCTGATGCCAAGGCATTGCCTGGTTGTTTTTTCCAAAATTGACTCATTGCCCAAGAAGAGAAAAAAATCAGAAGTCATTATTTTTTTTCTGTTTCAGGTTAGGTCATTTATTCTTATGGTGATAATTTGATGCATTCTTCTCAATTTCTTCTGGACATGGACTAGTGTTTCCTTAAGCATGATACATGCTTTTTTATTTGCCTGGCCGTTCAGTGCCAGCTCTTAAAGCAGCAATGTAATTGCCAGCTAGTGAGTAATTGCCCAGAAGCTGACCTGGAGCAATGCCTCTCAGTGGTCCTGAGCTTAAGAGGTCCAAGCAGCCAAGATGCTCTACAGCAGTTAAAAATTTGATCAAGCATGAAAAACATAACTGTAAAGAGCAGATCTTCTGGAGACAAATCCTGCAACTGAATGTTTTTAGGAAATGAATGGTGTTTTTTACGAGACATTTTTGGTGGCAGAGGCATACAGATGAAGTTGTCATCAAAGCTCATCTGCAGGGCTAGACAATATTTAGACTTACGTAGAAAGTAGAAGGGGAAGGATGGGTGTATCTCTCTGTGCTGTCCAGTATGGACCAGACAGGCGCACACAGGTACTGTCTTCTCAGAACTGCTGCAGGGACCAGTGAGTCCAGAGCCAATGGCCGAGGCAGACTGGTCTGTGCTGCTGCTGCACACATTGCACTTTCCAAGGGCAAAGGAATACTTCTTTCTCTGAAACTCTGAATTTGAGTCTAGGGCATGGTGTTCTGCATCCTGCTCCCACCTTGCAATAGTGTCTTAGCCTTGCACTACGCGTAGCTGAAGGCCTTGCTTTCTGTGCTCTGTTGACATGCCGTATTTCTGATGGATGCATACAAACACTCTCACAGTCTTCAGAGAAGTCAGGAGAGGCTTTGTGAAACTGGGCAGTGGGACTGGGTGGGGAATTGCTTCCAATTCTAGTTCTCTAATGTTGGTAACAAACTTGGAGCTTGGTGATTTAATCCAGTGTAGGCAATAATAAAAAGTGTGATTGCAGTAGTGCTGATGAGTACCTGCCAGCCAAGTTCTAGCTCTTTTTACAAAAATAAAGAATTCTGTACTTTTTGAGTGCATTTGCATAAATGCTCCAGTAAAAGATACAAAAGAAGCACTTTGCAGAGCTTATTTGCTGCTACTACATTCAAGATATCTGCTCTCCCGTCAGTAACAAGAATAAAGTTTATGAGGAAATCACTTCCTTTTAAAACAGCATGACGTTAGACTGACATTCCTGCACTATACCCTGAATAATATTAACCGACAGGAAAAAACCCAAAGAAGCCTTATTCTACCTATGGTGGTGATTGACAGAAAGCCAAGAAAACAGTGTTTTAGTCATCTTTGCTGGGCTGTCTTCCATTTATGGGCATATGGGATCAGACCGAGATTCCTATTGCACATTAGTCGGAAGGGAGTAACCAACGGCAACAGTCCAAAACCTGTGGGTGGGAAAAGACGATTATGTCATTCTTGAGTCTGCCTGAAAGCCAGAACCACATGAAATGAAATTACAAAGAAAGTCCAGAGCGTTTGCTGATTTCATAACATTGGAAGACAGAGCTTAAAATAAGCAGCACAGGCACAGATGCCTTAAAATTCCTCAGGAGCCTGCCAGCAAGTTAATAATCTTAAATGTTTCAGAAGCTGAGGACATACAGCTTTTGTGGAGCAGTTTCCTTCTTTCTTTCTTTCTTTCTTTTTCTTTTTTTTTGGGCTCTGTGTGTGTTTTCTATAATGTACTATATTACAAAAGATAAATTCCATGGTTTCAAAAGAGCAAATGCAGATTCAGGGTACATTAAGGGACAAGCTTCCAGTACTAATTCTGGGAATACTTCAGTGCATGTGTGTGTATGCAAACACAAACATATGTGTATATGTATACATACCTTGGCTTGTTTTCTATAAAATGGTCAGTTTGGCTAATAAAGAGTAAGTTGTTTATACAATTTGCTGTTTACATGTAGAATTGTATTTGTGAGTGTGAGTCCAACTTTGGGTATACACAACTAGAAGTTTAAGCAAAACATTGTAATGGATGAAACTTTTGTTCTCAAAGGATTAACTCTCCCCTTGCTGACACATTTATATCACCTTAAAAGTTTTCTACTTACAAGTGTAGAGAAAAACAGCAATATGTTTGTATCTGAGCTAAACTGACGGAGTGGTATCAACTCAGATTTTTTGAGTTTTACATTAAATATTGAATTTCCATTTTCTTTTGGTATATTTTTTTAAAAATCATTTTTTCTGTCCTTTTATTAGTAACAGGAAAAGCATTATCACATGAAATGAATTGTTTGAATCTGTGCTGCTGTTGTCATATAATCTCTGGGAATATACAAAATAAAATAGTATCCTCACGAGATTTTCAGTTCAGATCTCTGAGTTGCAATAGCAAAATCATAATACATATTAATGTAATATGTGGATCATTAGATACTGTTTAGAAAGAACTGTGGCCTTGAAACTGCTTCTTCAGAGAAACAATCCAAACCAGATTATGAAGCTCTTCCTGTGGAAAGATTTTCTAGCTGTTTACTCACGAGACTTGTAACTCCTTCTTACTGAGCTGATTCACTGCAGCTGTGGAGCCTCTGGCTCCTGCATCGTTAGTACTTATGCCTGCAGCCGTTCTGACAGTGCCTCCTTACACAGACATTGAGCAGAAGAGGCCAAGCTCATTTATGATGCTGGAACAGAAGTATTGGTCAGTCACTGGTAACCTTTGTGACAGACCCTGGTCGAGTACAGGAACAGAGAAAGACACTGAACTCTATGCAGAATAGAGATGCACACAGAGTTAAAGTAGCCTAAGAACTTCTGGGCTCTGAAGCTTGCATTTTTTCCGTGATTCAAGAGACACTAATGGGAAACAAAAAGATGATGAAACATTTTTAAACATTCTCTTTCCCACGCAAAATAATTTGATTTGTTTTATTAAAAATGTTATTTATTTTTTGCACATTACTGTATACTGCAGGTGAAATTCTCGCAGATAGATTTGTGTAAATTTGTTGCAATTGACTGAATTATCCAATTTCCAGATAAGACAGTTTAAGTCAGTGAGGTTAATCCGTATTCTCAGAAGAGCTGAACCCTAAGCTCAAAAGGGGACCTTAGGAGAATGATAAACAAATAAGAAGGAGAGTTGCCTGAGATATAGCACAAGTATAGAACTTGGCATGCAAGTTCTCTAGACAAATATCTGTGGGCTCTAAGCAGGATCTACATGTTTTCTTTGAAGGCTATCAGCTGTTCCACCTGTATTTCTGTGGGGACCCCTCACCTAGCCAAATAAAGCATTTAAAATAAAAAATAAAATAAGCAGTGCAGCAGTATCTTTTTCTATGTGTCATGAATTATATTAATAGTATTTCAAAATGACCATATTAATTAAAAATTCCATTTTACATAAAGGATGCTTTACTTGTGGATTGAACTCTGATTAAAAGATGGTGAATAAAGGGTAGAGCTTCTCAGAATGGAAGAGAGTCAAGCAATGGGGTCCTCCAGAAGAGCTCTGGAAGAATCTCATGAAACTGAGTAGGTCAAGCCTGGCAGATGAGCTTCAGCATGGACTAATGTAAAGACTTTACTTTGTTCGCTATTTAAAACCTTGGAGAGGTTTTAAGTCTTGAACTGTGTGTGCAGCCTGGTCTACACGTCTCAAGAAGCATGAGCTGGAGTTAGAGTCAGTAGAGACAAGAGCAGCTGAAGTGGTGAGGGTGCAGAAAGAGCTGTCTTGTAAGGGGAGGTTTCTGCAGGTTGAGGATGAGAAAGCTGGAGGGGCTGGTAATTTAGGTTTACAAAATCATGAAGGTGAATGTAGAAAATGTTATTCAGCAAATCCTGCAATATCAGATATCTGATACAGTGAAACTGGTGTCTCTTTTAAGCAGCTAAAGAAAAGTTCTTCACACAGCAGGTATTGAGCTTCTGTAACTTGCTGCCATGAGGGACTCTGGAATCAGTGGAAACTGATAGGAGGTACAAAGTGGATGAGACAACTCCGAGAGCAGCAAGTCTATATATGTACTTTATAAGAATTAGGCAAGCTCTCATCCTCTAACATTCCTAATACAACAATTCTGGATGCTGGGCAGTGCAGGGGCCACGGATATTGCCCCAGGCTCATGTGTTCACCTCACATTGCCACAGTGTAAGATGTACTACTGGGCTAGGTGGCCCGCTGGTGGGACCCAGAAGAGAATTCCCTGTATTCTTCTATTTGAAGGCGATTCAAGCAGCTGCAATGTTGTAAACTGTTCAGGCCTTTCCCCTGTTTATAAGAACATTTAAAATTATCATTATTTGCAAGGATGGAGATGCTTGGATGTTGTGAGTCTGCTTTGTCTTCAATGAAAGAAAAGAAAGCAAGCAGATGGCAACCTTCTAATGCCTAAGGACGGTTTTCCAAAAGCAGTTCCATGGATTTTGTTCTTTTGAAAAAGATGAAATGCACACAAAATGCAGAAACATTTTCCCCCACTCTGATGGATTGTTCTGTGTTCGGCACTGGGTATACCAATACCATTGTTTAACTGAATCAGATCTTGAAATAAGTGGGTTTCTCTAAAAATTAGTTCAGTTCCAGTAGTTATTTCCTTTTTAGTCTTCTACAGTACATTTACTTCTTATTTAATCATTTGTTTTCAGCATTCACTGTTCAGGAACATTATCTGCATTTCCTTCAGTGGAAAAGCTGGCATGGCATTCCATGGAGGTCTGTTCAGCTGCACAAGCACGCCTTATCAGAGATATTCTTCAGCTAGCTGTGCAAAACACTTTGAGATTTCGATGGAATTTATTAACTGTTAAGGAAAATAGCACCAGTGTGAAAGCCAGCCTTATGAAGTGTGAGAACTATGTCTGACAGATGGTAAAATCTGGCAGGCCAGAGAGTTGCTCTGCTCTGCTTTGGGAATCCTGAAACAACTGCAGGTCATACATCTTAATTTTCAGATATACATGGATATATCACACACCTAAGACAGAGTCTTTTCTGGTTACCTCATTTTTTTCCTACCTCAGGTCTTCTGAAAAAGAAATACACAGTCAAAAAGTTAAAGTGAGACCTGACTGAAGCGTACTCTGAAGGCAGCTGTGGCACAGTTGCAGTAAACTGATGATACCCGAACAGAAGCTAGATCCGCCTTATAAAGGCGTCATGCTGGAGGAAGATAAAAGAATTTGTCCTGCTAAATATGGCAAGACCTAGCTTTCAGAAAACTCACCGTGTGAGGAAAGCATCTCAGGCTCTTTATCTTAGAGAGGATGCTGCAGCCCACGTGGCTGTAGCAGATGTCTCCCCAAACTCCCATTCACTCGTTCTGCTTCCTCTTTCTGTGATCATATGGACAATTCTACCACCACAGCTGTCACCGGCCTATAGCATGAAGACTACTGAACTTAGCAGCTCTCTACGTTTGAATACCCAGGATACTCCTTAGTATTGCTGATTCTTTCCACTTAATAGGCTTAACCTTTCCTCCCTTCAGAGCTGAAACACTCAAATGAAAAAACTCCCAAAACTATACCTGTAGGTTTTATTTTGCACCTGATCCCTACAAAATGCAAGCCAATAAATACCCATTTGTTTTACTCTTGGTGATCTCCAACAATGGGAAGCATTGGTACGAATCAGTACATATTTCAACCACAAAAGTAACGTCTTCTTTTTTTTCTTACCAGATATTTTTCTTCTGTATAATATTCCTGTTATAGCAGATATCACTGCTGCTGCCCAGAACTGCAGTTGCAGCTTGGATACATAAATGCCTGGAGAGAATATCTTAATTCATTTCATGTGTATCATTCTTAGAGTCGATCTAGCTGAATTTTTGAGAGAAGGGCAAAGGTGAAAAACAGGTTGCAATGAGAAATCCCAGAAGCCTGGTAGTAGGTGGGTAGGTGGTTTGTTTGTTGGTGGTGTTGTTTTGTTTTTTCGAAGGGTCTGGTGTGAAAAAAAAAAGTGAGACTGGACAGGCTGGAGAGTTGGGCGGGGAATAATTTGATGAAATATAACAAGGGAAAGCGTAGGGTCCTGCATCTGGGCAGGAAGAACCCCAGGTTCCAGTATAGGTTGGGGAATGACCTGTTAGGGAGCAGTGTAGGGGAAAGGGACCTGGGGGTCCTGGTGGACAGCAGGATGACC